>JBBDGP010004151.1:0-147484 GCA_037952835.1 Lithobates septentrionalis | reverse complement strand
CTCATTTGTAATGTGTGGGAGTCAATGCGATTCGCAGCTTTGCGGATAGTCACATCATGGCGTTCAGTCACTCTTTCAACTGTGAGAACTCTGTCACTGAGCGCACGGATATCGAGCCTGAGCTCTGAAATGGCGGCAGATAAGGTGTCTTTGATATCCTCTGCGATGGTGCGCAGGTCCTGCATGTTTAAGTGCGGCTGTGGTGAGAGTTCAATGACATTTCTATCCCTGTGAGGGTTTGGAGATCCTGTATGTGGTGGTTCTGTCAGGGCTGCCTCAGAAGCCTGAGAGTGTGAGTGTCTGTGGCGGGAAGGCCCCGTGTTCCCTCTGCTGGTATGAAGCATTTCAGGAATATTATAACCCTCGTCCCCTAATTGTTCGCGGCGGGAGCGGGAGCGGGAAGCAGGAGAGTTCCGTGATGCAGTCCCCATGATTTGGAGGGATTTAGGGGCAATTTTACCTCAGATTCCAGTCAGCTTTTCCCTGTGGTGGCAGGAGCTCAGGGATTAGGCTTCCATCTTCCTGCTAGGTCAGGCCACGCCCCCCTTCTTCATTTGATTTAATGACAGGAAGAATTATTTTGTCACTTGTGTTTCACAATGAATGTATTATACTGCAATGCTTGTGATTTGAGAAGGGATATTAGGATGTTATTTAAAGGTATTGAATGTCATTCAGAAAATGATATTTCTTTTTGGTATTTTGTGCTCCTTATGCATAACAGTGTTTTGGTTATAGATGATACAGGACAATTTGAACAGAATGGTGTTACATGCAGTTACTTGTATAAAAAATGGTCCTTCCACACATTTTTAAGTTTGAGTTAAAAGATCATAATTTCTTTATTTCACAATATTCCTTGTTTAGGAGATTATTAAAAGACAATTTGTATATATACTGATATGTAGTATTTGTTTTAGAAGTTTAAAGAAACTTGTATTGTATAAGTTAAATGGTTACTCACAGAGCACATAGCCCGACCCTTAGGAATTTGAGAGTGAAGTGACACCATCCTTTTTAAAAAGGAGGGGGGGGACTACTCATTGAGAGTGTGCATCTGTGGGACTACAAGACAAAAAAGAACCTTTCTGAATAAGAAAGGAGGGGGTTTGTTTTTTTTAGGAGTAGAATGCCCGTAACAGAGTTTTTTGGCAGACATGCACTTCAGCAGATGTTGCAACAGACATTCACTCCAGTATACACAAGACACATACACAGCATGAGAACTGTTGTTACATACACACACACATATCTGATTCTTGTAACATTTTGTTATTTTATTATTAAAACCAAAATTATCTTTTATTCAAGATAAACGGTTTATCAAGATTGATGATTAAGAACGGAAAGATTTATTTAAATCAAAAATTAGATGTTGTTAGCATAAGTTTATACAGAAAGAAATATGGTGATTAAAGAGTTGCCATGTGTAAGGTCACACCCAGAGATGGTGAGATACACGTCACAGGCGGAACTAAAGGTTCAGGAGAAGTGGACCATGGCAAAGTAATTGGGAAGGTCCATTTGACATCTTGGATGTTCAAGGGACAATGGTATTAGTTCAAGGATTTCTCAATTTAGTGAAAAAGCATGTATAAATAAAAATGTGGGTATAACAAATGTAATATTCTGAGATAAATGATGCTGCTTTTATTTTTCCTAGGAATGAATTATATTTCATTAACCTGGAGGAATCATGGATTCCAAAAAAGAAGAAAGATGATAGTTCAACAAAAGAAAGTGTTAAAGAGAGAACATTTATCATCATCACAGGATTCATCTTTTCCCTAGTGACAATTTTATCTGTGGTAAAATATATCACAAACTGTTCCAGCTATGCAGAGGTTAACAGGATTGAAGAATTACACAAAAAAGACATTACATTATTCAGAGACAAAAGAGATCTAGACACTGATATCAATATAGATGATAAAAGTGATAAAGACATTGATATTAATACAGAGGACAAGAGTGATAAAGATATTGATCTTAATACAAATGACAGAATATAATTCTAGATATGTTGATATTAATACAGCTGAAGAATTGTATGGATATGTATATGTAGGACAGGGATATGATTGCTGTATGGAATTATATTTCATTCATAGTAATAATGTTGAGGTCAACGTTAAAATAGAATCCAAAACAAATTTTGTTAAAAAGCTGGGATCTTATAGGTTAAACAATAGAATCCGGAATTTTTGAATGTAATATATTGGGAAGGAGTTTTTGGTCAGTATTTGTAAAAAGTAACAATCTTTGAACATTTTTGAAGATAATGATGGTTTGCATTTGATATGTAAAACAAAAATATATGTACCTCAGGATTCATTGGTAACTTGGAAAAGGAACGATGAATTTTTGGGAAGTTTTCTTCACAGTTCTACTATGATAATTCATAAAGGAATTTATGGTAGTGTGAATTGGATCAATGGTACATTTGTTTATCAACAAATGAGAGTATCTTTGAATGATACTGGTATATATGAATGTTGCATATCAATAGTAAATTATCCAATGAAATGTGCGAAGGGAAGTGTTGTTGTAAAGTCTCCTAGGAAAACTCCATGTGTTGGTAAGAAAAGTGTCTCAGCAAATCCATTTCAGATTAACCATTTCCAATCCAGAACTCTTTTGAGAGAGGGAAATTTTGTCATTATATTGTGGAACTTTAATGTTTCAGAATGGAAAATTTCTACAAGGTTTCCACAATGTCAAGGACATTTGGTTAATATGGAATTGGGTATTGAAAGATGGTTTGGAATTAATAATAGAAACCATAACAGAAATAAGCGTGGTATTGTTGAAGGTATTTTAGGAGGGATTGGCACAATTGGGAGTATTACTAATAGTATGGACATTAATACTTTAAAGTCTGATCTTGAGACAGCTGGTTTAGTGGGTAGTAACCGGATTAAAATACAGAGAAATTTAAATGAAATTTTAGAAAATATGGTTATTAAAACAGCTAATATAATGGGTCCATCTATTTTACATCTTCAAAATATTACTCTTGATTTAATGTTAAGTGAACAACATTCTCATATTGCCAGAGCATGTTTAGAGATCCAGACTGAATATTTCACTAATTTTAAAATAATTGCTCAAGCATTTCAGAGTGGAATAACCCCTCTTAGCATTTTACAGAATTTACCCAGAGAATATGTATATGCTATAAATCATACAGATTTATGAGTAAATAAATGGATAGGATGTAAACAGGATGTTTGTTATAGTTCTTCTATGATTCCGATAGCAGGACAAGAACAAATTTTGGTTCCAATCACTGTCTTGGGATTACCCGTCAGCAATACACAATTATTGTATTATAAATTACAGTATACAGATTTTGCATTTAACAATGAAAATTCTGAATTAGAACAATTAGATTTGTCATCATGTTTACAATTTCAGTCTAAAGTTATCTGTTTACCTAATCAAGATAAAAGTATTTTTCATTCTTGTTATCATAATCATACATTGTGTTCAGCAAGAATAGAAAAAGTTGAAACAATTTCTGAATTAATTACTCGTGTAGATAAAAAGAAGGTTTGTTTCCAGATCATGTCAGATACAGAAAGGGTTAAAACTTTTTTCTCTTCTTGTACAAATACAGAAAACCTAAATCAAGGCTTGTATTGTATAGAAGGAGACATTGTAGCAATAAGTATTAATGGGTTTAGAACAAATTTAACAAATATGCTTATGAAAAATATAAGTGCTCTTCCCACACAATATAATATATCTCAGATAGATGAATTTCCTTGGGAAGAATGGGCAAATGTAATTCATAAGGATAAAGGTTTATTGATAGCTTTGGCTAAGGAACTTCAGAATGCAGAAATATTGTTTAAACATGAACAAGGTAATTTGCAAGAGATATCCCATCAATGGTCAGAATTTTCAGGAAGTAATTGGTGGAAAAAATTTAGTAATAGTGTATCAATTTGGGGAAAAACTTCAATAACCTCAGCAGCAGGAAATATTTTATCACATCCTATAGTTATTCTTTTTATTATTATTATTATGTTATTCATTATATTCCAGTTATGTTTGATGTTTAGAATGAAAAAATTATATTATCGAATTAGAAATGAAATCAAGAAAGGAGATGATTTATTGCAAAATAAGCTTAAGAGAAAGATGGGTTTTGGTATTGCAGACTCGGTTGGTGATGGAAATATATTTGGAGTTATTGGATCAAAGTCAGTATGAATGAGACATGTATGCTATGAATGATTAAAATATGATTGTTATTCATATTTCAGAGGGGAATGTTATATTCTTAATATCTAAATTTTAATTGGCTTTATTGAAAAGAATATGCATTTTCCATATTTGTTTTAATGATAGGACTCTGAGCTAGTGATATCCAGATGGCCATTCATTGACTGAAAATGCAGGTCAAGACCCTGTCAGAATTTGATGGATTTTGTAAATAATATATGTTTTGGTTGAAAATCTTCCTATGTAACCGATACTTTGTTTGATTTATGCGTTTATGTTTTAAGAGGTCTGATGTTTAGTCTGAAAGCCTCTCACATATATCTGGTTTCATGTATAAAAGGTTTGGTTCAGTTAAAAACAGATGTTGCTCTTTGTTAGCCCCCGCTTTTCGAAAGGTGGAGAAAAGGGGAGTGTATGGGAGGGATTTGTGTTTGGGCGCAAATTTGAAAGACTGAGTTCATATATTCAAAGGATAAACAACATCCTGTCTCTTTACACACATATCCTGCTCCAAGCTACATACACCTATTCAAGCCAAGACACAAGAGGTTAATCGGCCATTTTTAATAGGCCATGACAAAAGGGAAGCACATGTCTAATGACGTTAAGAACTTTTTCAGATCTTTGAAACAAATGAACTATATTTGAACATTTTTTGCATATATGAAACAACACTAATTCTGAATATGAATGTACTATTTTTGTAAGTATTTTCCAAGTTTATGTGTGTACAATAAAACACACAGTTTGATTTAAGCTGACTCAAGCAGAACTAATTCCAAAATTCGTCTCACGAGAATCATCATTATTGAAGGCTTTTTATACAATATTAAGCCATTTATTTCAACGGGCCGCCAGTGGAGTTGACCAGTTGACCTCATTAGCACACGCCCCCGGCATCATCCACCCTCCCACACGTTTTTTAAATGAAATGCAATCAGTGATCACTCTTCTCACTAAATATACAATCAGATTACATAGTAGATGGGTGTGCGTTTTTTTTGTTTTAGCAGGGGGGGGGTGTTTTGGAGCATTTTCACTCATCATACATAGGGCTGCCCATAAATTGCCGCCACTGTGCCCATCAAACGCAGCCACTGTGCCCATCAAACGCAGCCACTGTACCATCAAATGCAGCCACTGTACCCATAAATTGCCGCCACTGTGCCCATCAAACGCAGCCACTGTACCATCAAACGCAGCCACTGTACCCATAAATTGCCACCACTGTGCCCATTAAACACAGCCACTGTGCCCATCAAACGCAGCCACTGTACCATCAAACGCAGCCACTGTACCCATAAATTGCCGCCACTGTGCCCATCAAACGCAGCCACTGTGCCCATCAAACGCAGCCACTGTAACCATCAATTGCTGCCAGTTTGCCCCATCAATTGCCACCAGTTTGCCCATTAAATCCTGCCAGTGTCCCCCCCGCCCGGCACTTACCTGTCTCAGGTCAGCGCGTTGCTCCACGCTCCCTCCGATAGGCATCCAATCACAGCGCCTGTCGCTTCAGCCAATCAGGTGACAGGTAACCAGACCCAGTGCACCTGATTGGCTGAGAGGCGGGTCAGTGTTAGGGAAGCGATTTATTTGATTTCCTAACACAGCACTGTGTAAGCAGCGATCGCACAGCAGTGTGCCCGCTGTTTACCAATTTGGAAGCCTATTAGAGCTGACGGCTCTAATCAGGCACTTCTAAAAACACCCCTGCCGCTGTAATTCACATGCCCGATGCCCAACAAGGGTGCCGGACACCTGAATAGGGGGCGGCAGCAGTGACAATAGATAGATTCATGCAATGCATGAATCTGTCTATTGAAGATTGACGGGTGCAATGGACGCACCGCCACTGCCCAGTTGTATTTCCCCTGGGTGGGGAAATCCCACCATGTTTTACATTATACATTCCTATACACTGTGTGCCCTATAACAAGGAGGTGGGCATTAAGGGACAGAGTGCTGTGCAGGCAATTTGTTTTATTTTTTGTGTGCATTACTGGGCACTTTCACCCCCTTCCTTCCCAGGCCAATGTTCAGCTCTCAGCGCTGTCACACTTTCAATGACAATTGCGCGGTCATGCAACGCTGTTCACACAAATAGAGCTTTCTTTTGGTGGTATTTATTCACGACTCAGTTTTTTATTTTTTGCGATATAAGCGGAAAAAAAGAGCGGAAATTTGGAAAAAAAAACAATATTTTCTTCATTCTATTTTAAAAGAAATCCAATAAAATCGAATTTTGTCATAAATGTATTCTGCTACATGTCTTTGGTAAAAAAATCCTGTTAAGTGTATAATAATTGGTTTGTGTGATCACGGACATATGTGTGCAGATGATCATTGGGACATATGATTTTACTGTTACATATGTGGGGGACAGGTGTTTTTACTGTGTGGGGACAGTGTTTTGGGGACTTTGTGTGTTTTCATTGTGTGGGGACAGTAGGCTGGTGATCAATGTGTAAAAAGCTGGAAAAAACAGCTCATTCTCACTGATCACTGGCCGGCTGCAGAGATCCGCTCTCCTCTCCGACAAATTCCGTGTGAGGAGAGGAGAGCCAATTGCCTAGAAAACGGCTCTCTATTTACATCACATGATGGCTGTGATTCCACACAGCCGTCATGTGATCAGGAGGGCCAATCACAGAGCCCTATGTGCTTTTATATGTGTCTTATCTATATATAATGCACTCTTTAAAATGCATGGTTTTCCATTTTATGAACAAGAAAATAATGACGTTATGCTGTTGGGCTGGTATAATAATGCTATGGGGCTGGTATGACATTTTTTCCAGGGCTGGTTTTCATTCCCAGTCCGGCCCTGGAAGCTATGGTGCCCTCTATGGAGCTCTCTATGGGGTTCTCTATGGGGCTCTCTATGGGGTTCTCTATGGGGCTCTCTATGGGGCTCTCTATGGAGCTCTCTATGGGGTTCTCTATGGTGCCCTCTATGGAGCTCTCTATGGGGTTCTCTATGGAGCTCTCTATGGGGCTCTCTATGGAGCTCTCTATGGGGTTCTCTATGGTGCCCTCTATGGAGCTCTCTATGGGGTTCTCTATGGAGCTCTCTATGGGGCTCTCTATGGGGCTCTCTATGGAGCTCTCTATGGGGTTCTCTATGGAGCTCTCTATGGGGCTCTCTATGGAGTTCTCTATGGGGTTCTCTATGGGGCTCTCTATGGAGTTCTCTATGGAGTTCTCTATGGGGCTCTCTATGGAGTTCTCTATGGGGCTCTCTATGGGGCTCTCTATGGAGTTCTCTATGGAGCTCTCTATGGGGCTCTCTATGGAGCTCTCTATGGGGCTCTCTATGGAGTTCTCTATGGGGCTCTCTATGGAGCTCTCTATGGAGTTCTCTATGGGGCTCTCTATGGGGCTCTCTATGGAGTTCTCTATGGGGCTCTCTATGGGGCTCTCTATGGAGTTCTCTATGGAGCTCTCTATGGGGCTCTCTATGGAGTTCTCTATGGAGTTCTCTATGGGGCTCTCTATGGGGCTCTCTATGGAGTTATCTATGGAGTTCTCTATGGGGCTCTCTATGGGGCTCTCTATGGAGCTCTCTATGGAGTTCTCTATGGGGCTCTCTATGGAGCTCTCTATGGAGCTCTCTATGGAGTTCTCTATGGGGCTCTCTATGGGGCTCTCTATGGAGCTCTCTATGGAGTTCTCTATGGGGCTCTCTATGGGGCTCTCTATGGAGCTCTCTATGGAGCTCTCTATGGGGCTCTCTATGGAGCTCTCTATGGAGCTCTCTATGGAGTTCTCTATGGGGCTCTCTATGGGGCTCTCTATGGGGCTCTCTATGGAGCTCTCTATGGGGCTCTCTATGGAGTTCTCTATGGGGCTCTCTATGGGGCTCTCTATGGAGTTCTCTATGGAGTTCTCTATGGGGCTCTCTATGGGGCTCTCTATGGAGCTCTCTATGGAGTTCTCTATGGGGCTCTCTATGGAGCTCTCTATGGAGTTCTCTATGGGGCTCTCTATGGGGCTCTCTATGGAGCTCTCTATGGAGTTCTCTATGGGGCTCTCTATGGGGCTCTCTATGGAGCTCTCTATGGAGCTCTCTATGGGGCTCTCTATGGAGCTCTCTATGGAGCTCTCTATGGAGTTCTCTATGGGGCTCTCTATGGGGCTCTCTATGGGGCTCTCTATGGAGCTCTCTATGGGGTTCTCTATGGGGCTCTCTATGGAGCTCTCTATGGAGTTCTCTATGGGGCTCTCTATGGGGCTCTCTATGGAGTTCTCTATGGGGCTCTCTATAGAGCTCTCTATGGGGCTCTCTATAGAGCTCTCTATGGGGCTCTCTATGGAGCTCTCTATGGGGCTCTCTATGGAGCTCTCTATGGAGCTCTCTATGGAGTTCTCTATGGGGCTCTCTGTGGGGCTCTCTATGGTGCCCTCTATGGGGCTCTCTATGGAGTTCTCTGTGGGGCTCTCTATGGAGCCCTCTATGAAGTTCTCTATGGGGCTCTCTATGGGGCTCTCTATGGGGCTCTCTGCGGAGCTCTCTATGGGGCTCTCTGCGGGGCTCTCTATGGGACTCTCTTTGGGGCTTTCTATGGAGTTCTCTATGGGGCTCTCTATGGGGCTCTCTATGGAGCTCTCTATGGGGCTCTCTATGGTGCCCTCTATGGAGCCCTCTATGGGGCTCTCTATGGAGCTCTCTATGGGGCTCTCTATGGAGTTCTCTATGGAGTTCTCTATGGAGCTCTCTATGGAGTTCTCTATGGAGCTCTCTATGGAGTTCTCTATGGAGTTCTCTATGGTGCTCTCTATGGAGTTCTCTATGGTGCTCTCTGTGGGGCTCTCTATGGTGCTCTCTGTGGGGCTCTCTATGGGGCTCTCTATGGGGCTCTCTATGGAGCTCTCTATGGAGCTCTCTATGGAGCTCTCTATGGTGCTCTCTATGGAGTTCTCTATGGGGTTCTCTATGGGGCTCTCTATGGAGCTCTCTATGGAGTTCTCTATGGGGCTCTCTATGGGGCTCTCTATGGAGCTCTCTATGGAGTTCTCTATGGGGCTCTCTATGGGGCTCTCTATGGAGCTCTCTATGGAGCTCTCTATGGGGCTCTCTATGGAGCTCTCTATGGAGCTCTCTATGGAGTTCTCTATGGGGCTCTCTATGGGGCTCTCTATGGGGCTCTCTATGGAGCTCTCTATGGGGTTCTCTATGGGGCTCTCTATGGAGCTCTCTATGGAGTTCTCTATGGGGCTCTCTATGGGGCTCTCTATGGAGTTCTCTATGGGGCTCTCTATAGAGCTCTCTATGGGGCTCTCTATAGAGCTCTCTATGGGGCTCTCTATGGAGCTCTCTATGGGGCTCTCTATGGAGCTCTCTATGGAGCTCTCTATGGAGTTCTCTATGGGGCTCTCTGTGGGGCTCTCTATGGTGCCCTCTATGGGGCTCTCTATGGAGTTCTCTGTGGGGCTCTCTATGGAGCCCTCTATGAAGTTCTCTATGGGGCTCTCTATGGGGCTCTCTATGGGGCTCTCTGCGGAGCTCTCTATGGGGCTCTCTGCGGGGCTCTCTATGGGACTCTCTTTGGGGCTTTCTATGGAGTTCTCTATGGGGCTCTCTATGGGGCTCTCTATGGAGCTCTCTATGGGGCTCTCTATGGTGCCCTCTATGGAGCCCTCTATGGGGCTCTCTATGGAGCTCTCTATGGGGCTCTCTATGGAGTTCTCTATGGAGTTCTCTATGGAGCTCTCTATGGAGTTCTCTATGGAGCTCTCTATGGAGTTCTCTATGGAGTTCTCTATGGTGCTCTCTATGGAGTTCTCTATGGTGCTCTCTGTGGGGCTCTCTATGGTGCTCTCTGTGGGGCTCTCTATGGGGCTCTCTATGGGGCTCTCTATGGAGCTCTCTATGGAGCTCTCTATGGAGCTCTCTATGGTGCTCTCTATGGAGTTCTCTATGGAGCTCTCTATGGTGCTCTCTGTGGGGCTCTCTGTGGGGCTCTCTATGGAGCTCTCTATGGGGCTCTCTATGGAGCTCTCTATGGGGCTCTCTATGGAGCTCTCTATGGGGCTCTCTATGGGGCTCTCTATGGAGCTCTCTATGGGGCTCTCTATGGAGCTCTCTATGGGGCTCTCTATGGAGCTCTCTATGGGGCTCTCTATGGAGCTCTCTATGGGGCTCTCTATGGAGCTCTCTATGGAGTTCTCTATGGGGCTCTCTATGGAGCTCTCTATGGGGCTCTCTATGGGGCTCTCTATGGAGCTCTCTATGGGGCTCTCTATGGGGCTCTCTATGGAGCTCTCTGTGGGGCTCTCTATGGAGCTCTCTATGGAGTTCTCTATGGGGCTCTCTATGGAGCTCTCTATGGGGCTCTCTATGGGGCTCTCTATGGAGCTCTCTATGGGGCTCTCTATGGAGCTCTCTGTGGGGCTCTCTATGGGGCTCTCTGTGGAGCCCTCTATGGGGCTCTCTATGGAGCCCTCTATGGGGCTCTCTATGGAGCCGGATCACATATCTCCGGGGTGGCTGCGGAGCGCACGGGGTGTCTTTGGCTCCATTTTAGGGCCAAATTTAGTCAAAGATTTGGCCTTGATTGGTCCCTGAAATGGAGATCAGAGATGCATGGCCTTCTAGTGTGAGGCGAGAGGTTTGCAGAGTTCTGTATATATATATAATGAAGGATGTGTGACGATTGTTATCTCAGAACAGAATTGTCTCTGCAGAGTGAGCGCCCGGTCCCCACACTTCCCTGAAGAAGTTCTGGCGAGGTCCCGTGGAGATGTCTGCACTTGGCACCAGAAGACCAGAAGAGAAACCTGAAGGACAACCTGCAGCCTGGACTTTTCCCAACCTTTGTCTGAAAGCCGAATAATACAATTCTATTCTATGTACTTCAGTCTGAGAGGAGTTATTACTGCGTTGTGGAAAGGGTGGGATTCTCATCTGTTGGGGGGGTGTAAAAAATGAATCTGTCTAAAGATTAAAGTTTATTAGGGCCCTACACAGGGTCCAAACAACCAGAAGAAAGATGGCTGCCCAGGCATGGAGACAAGTCTGGAGCTCCGGGTCTTCCTGTGATCTGCGGCTGTTCAACCTTTCAAAGTCAGAAAACATAAAATACTCCTCTCCAGATCCCTCTCTTACATGAACCCAAAACGTTTACAATGCTCCTCTCTTACATGAACCCAAAACGTTTACAATGCTCCTCTCTTACATGAACCCAATACGTTTACAATGCTCCTCTCTTACATGAACCCAATACGTTTACAACGCTCCTCTCTTACATGAACCCAAAACGTTTACAACGCTCCTCTCTTACATGAACCCAAAACGTTTACAATGCTCCTCTCTTACATGAACCCAATACGTTTACAACGCTCCTCTCTTACATGAACCCAAAACGTTTACAACGCTCCTCTCTTACATGAACCCAATACGTTTACAACGCTCCTCTCTTACATGAACCCAATACGTTTACAACGCTCCTCTCTTACATGAACCCAAAACGTTTACAACGCTCCTCTCTTACATGAACCCAATACGTTTACAACGCTCCTCTCTTACATGAACCCAAAACGTTTACAACGCTCCTCTCTTACATGAACCCAATACGTTTACAACGCTCCTCTCTTACATGAACCCAATACGTTTACAATGCTCCTCTCTTACATGAACCCAAAACGTTTACAACGCTCCTCTCTTACATGAACCCAAAACGTTTACAACGCTCCTCTCTTACATGAACCCAAAACATTTACAACGCTCCTCTCTTATATGTACCCAATACGTTTACAACACTCCTCTCTTACATGAACCCAAAACGTTTACAATGCTCCTCTCTTACATGAACCCAATACGTTTACAACGCTCCTCTCTTACATGAACCCAAAACGTTTACAACGCTCCTCTCTTACATGAACCCAATACGTTTACAACGCTCCTCTCTTACATGAACCCAATACGTTTACAACGCTCCTCTCTTACATGAACCCAATACGTTTACAACGCTCCTCTCTTACATGAACCCAATATGTTTACAACGCTCCTCTCTTATATGTACCCAATACGTTTACAACGCTCCTCTCTTACATGAACCCAATACGTTTACAATGCTCCTCTCTTACATGAACCCAATACGTTTACAACACTCCTCTCTTACATGTACCCAATACGTTTACAATGCTCCTCTCTTACATGAACCCAATACGTTTACAACACTCCTCTCTTACATGTACCCAATACGTTTACAACACTCCTCTCTTACATGAACCCAATACGTTTACAACACTCCTCTCTTACATGAACCCAATACGTTTACAACACTCCTCTCTTACATGAACCCAATACGTTTACAACGCTCCTCTCTTACATGAACCCAATACGTTTACAACGCTCCTCTCTTATATGTACCCAATACGTTTACAACGCTCCTCTCTTACATGAACCCAATACGTTTACAATGCTCCTCTCTTACATGAACCCAATACGTTTACAACACTCCTCGCTTACATGTACCCAATACGTTTACAATGCTCCTCTCTTACATGAACCCAATACGTTTACAACACTCCTCTGTTATATGTACCCAATACGTTTACAACGCTCCTCTCTTACATGAACCCAATACGTTTACAATGCTCCTCTCTTACATGAACCCAATACGTTTACAACGCTCCTCTCTTATATGAACCCAATACGTTTACAACACTCCTCTCTTACATGAACCCAATACGTTTACAATGCTCCTCTCTTACATGTACCCAATACGTTTACAACCCTCCTCTCTTATATGAACCCAATACGTTTACAACCCTCCTCTCTTATATGAACCCAATACGTTTACAACACTCCTCTCTTACATGAACCCAATACGTTTACAACACTCCTCTCTTACATGTACCCAATACATTTACAACACTCCTCTCTTACATGAACCCAATACGTATACAACACTCCTCTCTTACATGAACCCAATACGTTTACAACGCTCCTCTCTTACATGAACCCAATACGTTTACAACGCTCCTCTCTTACATGTACCCAATACGTTTACAATGCTCCTCTCTTACATGTACCCAATACGTTTACAACGCTCCTTTCTTACATGAACCCAATACGTTTACAATGCTCCTCTCTTACATGTACCCAATACGTTTACAACGCTCCTTTCTTACATGAACCCAATACGTATACAACACTCCTCTCTTACATGAACCCAATACGTATACAACACTCCTCTCTTACATGAACCCAATACGTTTACAACGCTCCTCTCTTACATGAACCCAATACGTTTACAACGCTCCTCTCTTACATGTACCCAATACGTTTACAATGCTCCTCTCTTACATGTACCCAATACGTTTACAACGCTCCTCTCTTACATGAACCCAATACATTTACAATGCTCCTTGTCACGGAACGTCCCACACTCCGCTTGAGTGCTTCCGTCATATACCACTTCCTAAGTTCTGGAACACGAGTCCAATAGATCTGGCCATAGGAACCCCAAGAACTAGACAACACCAGTCTTGGAGTACATCAGAACTAACTTTTTATTTGAGATCTCACAGACCTTTATACAGCAGGGATGACTCAAAGCTAACCTAATTAACATGAGCCAATTATCTCATCCTTTATACAACCTAGGTGACTGGGACATGACCTTTCGCCCAGACTTGTGGTCACCGAGCTTCACACAGTTATATCAACACAATAGCAGTCGTCCCGTCTCCTACATTGTATAGAGGACAATGTCATTAGCTCATTCAATTAACATAAACACAGGTTGCGTTCAGAATCAACCAAACCAATAATAGTCTCTACATACATCCTGGGAGATATTGTGGACAAATATTACTGTCCCATTTTAAGTAGTCCAAGATATATTTTCTCACTCACCCTGTGCCAGGATGGCACAGGGTGTCTTAGACATAAGATGTATTCTGAGTTCCACGGGCCCTCCCGTCACATCTCTCCCCTTTCGGCAGGAGACTAACACAGGAGGAGACCCCAGACGGGTTGACTCCGAAGTTAGTCCATAGTTCCAGTCCTCTACTGCCTGTACCCACACAGTACCCCAAACAAATTATTCTAAACTGTGTATTACTCACCCAGCCATCCTCTGCCTCTCTCAGAGAACATATCTGCCGCTGGGGAGAGGCCCGGACTGGCCCTTCTCCCTGGAATCCTTTCTGCCGCTGGAGAGAAGACAGGGGGACTGGGCTCACTCCATCCTGCTGTTGGGGATCTGGGCCCACTGCCCAGCATCCCTGGGGTATACAGGTGGAGACTGAAGCCCCATCAACCGACACCAGATCAAGCTGCAGTTGTGAGGTGATGACTGCATTCTCTCCTTGGATCCTGATCTGCAGCTTGCGATAGATTGCCACCTCCTCACCTTGGGCCTCCACAATTGCTGCAGGTGTGGGGCAGAGGTCTTGGACCCTCTGTCCGGTTGCCAGCACTTCTGCTGGGGGTTTGCCAGGTGGTTCCTCCTCTACAGAAACGTCTATTAAATCCCCAGTCTCTGGAAGTGGTAAAAGTGTGGGACAGAGGTCTTGGACCCTCTGTTCAGTTACCAGATCTTCAGCTGGAGAAGTTTGTTTTAACTCCATAGATGCTGCTGGCAGAAAATCACATGTCCCTGTCAGTGTTGTGGGAGAAAGGCCGACTACCTCTTCTCTCAAGAAGGCCGAAGCCACTGTTGGTGCTGGGCAGAACACAGTGAACTTTGGCCCTGATAGCAGCTCTTCTGCTGGAGGCTCATCAGGTTGTTCTTCCTCAGCAGAAAAGTCTATCAAATCCCCTGTCTCTGCAACTGATGTCTGTGGATATAGGTTCACCATCTCCTGTCCATGGAACCCAGAAGATGTTATCAGTGCTGGGCAGAGGTTAGCAGAGCTCTGCCCTGTTGTCAGCACTTCAGGTTTGGGGACGGCAATCTCCGGATTTTCCACTGCCGATTCTCTGGCATGCTGCTGAACTTGTTCTAGCAGTTTCCTGTATGCCCTTTCCAGATGCTGTTCCTTCCTTAGCAAATGGTCCAGATCAGGTTTGAGCTCTGAGACCCCTGCAAGACCGAGCATAGACTCTCTATAGTCTCTCATGTCCTCAAGGTCAGGTTCCCCCTCATCGCCAAACATAAAAAGATCTGTAAGGCTCTCCCACAGCAATCCAGGGCCGCCAAAGTCATATCCCTCCGGAGAGCATTCTGTTGTCTCCCCCAAATATCCCTCCTCTGCGTGCCATTGCAGAGCCCGATAACGATTGTCCAGCTCTATCTCCTGCTGGACCAACCTGTCCAACTCAGTCACCCATTGCTCCTGGGGCTGCTCTCCCAGGAATGCCATCCGCAATGCCCGTTGGTCACTGGCCCGTTGCTCTTGGGTTGGAAAGCACTTGCCCTGTTTTATACCAGCGAGACGGAGGGCTGCAATCCAGAGCTCCACCCGAATTTGCTGCCTAAGCTCCAGGTATTCATCCTCAGACACAGTCCTGGTGTATGTTGAAAGGATGATCCGCAGCAGCCCCGGGAATTCTGATGCCAGGTCCATATCTCCGCTGGGGTGACTGAAGTCTGCTATGCTGATCTTGGATCCAATTGGAGGTTTGGATGTCCCAGACTTCAGGAAGCTTTCCCGCTGCTGCCACCAATGTCACGGAACGTCCCACACTCCGCTTGAGTGCTTCCGTCATATACCGCTTCCTAAGTTCTGGAACACGAGCCCAATGGATCTGGCTATAGGAACCCCAAGAACTAGACAACACCAGTCTTGGAGTACATCAGAACTAACTTTTTATTTGAGATCTCACAGACCTTTATACAGCAGGGATGACTCAAAGCTAACCTAATTAACATGAGCCAATTATCTCATCCTTTATACAACCTAGGTGACTGGGACATGACCTTTCGCCCAGACTTGTGGTCACCGAGCTTCACACAGTTATATCAACATAATAGCAGTCGTCCCGTCTCCTACATTGTATAGAGGACAATGTCATTAGCTCATTCAATTAACATAAACACAGGTTGCGTTCAGAATCAACCAAACCAATAATAGTCTCTACATACATCCTGGGAGATATTGTGGACAAATATTACTGTCCCATTTTAAGTAGTCCAAGATATATTTTCTCACTCACCCTGTGCCAGGATGGCACAGGGTGTCTTAGACATAAGATGTATTCTGAGTTCCACGGGCCCTCCCGTCACACTCCTCTCTTACATGAACCCAATACGTTTACAACACTCCTCTCTTACATGAACCCAATACGTTTACAACACTCCTCTCTTACATGAACCCAATACGTTTACAACACTCCTCTCTTACATGAACCCAATACGTTTACAACACTCCTCTCTTATATGTACCCAATACGTTTACAACACTCCTCTCTTACATGAACCCAATACGTATACAACACTCCTCTCTTACATGTACCCAATACGTTTACAATGCTCCTCTCTTACATGTACCCAATACGTTTACAACGCTCCTTTCTTACATGAACCCAATACGTTTACAACGCTCCTCTCTTACATGAACCCAATACGTTTACAACGCTCCTCTCTTACATGTACCCAATACGTTTACAATGCTCCTCTCTTACATGTACCCAATACGTTTACAACGCTCCTTTCTTACATGAACCCAATACGTTTACAACGCTCCTCTCTTACATGAACCCAATACGTTTACAACGCTCCTCTCTTATATGAACCCAATACGTTTACAACACTCCTCTCTTACATGTACCCAATACGTTTACAACACTCCTCGCTTACATGTACCCAATACGTTTACAACGCTCCTCTCTTATATGTACCCAATACGTTTACAACACTCCTCTCTTACATGTACCCAATACGTATACAACACTCCTCTCTTACATGAACCCAATACGTTTACAACGCTCCTCTCTTATATGTACCCAATACGTTTACAACACTCCTCTCTTACATGTACCCAATACGTATACAACACTCCTCTCTTACATGAACCCAATACGTTTACAACGCTCCTCTCTTATATGTACCCAATACGTTTACAACACTCCTCTCTTACATGTACCCAATACGTATACAACACTCCTCTCTTACATGAACCCAATACGTTTACAACGCTCCTCTCTTATATGTACCCAATACGTTTACAATGCTCCTCTCTTACATGTACCCAATACGTTTACAACGCTCCTCTCTTACATGAACCCAATACGTATACAACACTCCTCTCTTACATGAACCCAATACGTTTACAACGCTCCTCTCTTATATGTACCCAATACGTTTACAATGCTCCTCTCTTACATGTACCCAATACGTTTACAACACTCCTCTCTTACATGAACCCAATACGTATACAACACTCCTCTCTTACATGAACCCAATACGTTTACAACGCTCCTCTCTTATATGTACCCAATACGTTTACAACGCTCCTTTCTTACATGTACCCAATACGTTTACAACGCTCCTTTCTTACATGAACCCAATACGTTTACAACGCTCCTCTCTTATATGAACCCAATACGTTTACAACGCTCCTCTCTTACATGAACCCAATACGTTTACAACGCTCCTCTCTTATATGAACCCAATACGTTTACAACGCTCCTCTCTTATATGAACCCAATACGTTTACAATGCTCCTCTCTTATATGAACCCAATACGTTTACAACACTCCTCTCTTATATGTACCCAATACGTTTACAACGCTCCTCTCTTACATGTACCCAATACGTTTACAATGCTCCTCTCTTACATGAACCCAATACGTTTACAACGCTCCTCTCTTATATGAACCCAATACGTTTACAACACTCCTCTCTTATATGTACCCAATACGTTTACAACGCTCCTCTCTTACATGTACCCAATACGTTTACAATGCTCCTCTCTTACATGAACCCAATACGTTTACAATGCTCCTCTCTTACATGAACCCAATACGTTTACAATGCTCCTCCTGGTGTTCACTTCCTGCTCCTCTCTGTTTTTTTGGCACTCGGCTGCAGCCGGATTTGTTGGAGGCATTTAAAGTGTAAAGTAAACCGCTGAGGATCTATTTATAACCTGCAAGGTAAAGCCGTAGTGTGCTAGTATACATCCCATACAAGCACATTATGTGACACCTTAGAACAAAGACCTTCCAGTGCTGTCACTGCTGACAAGTCTTCTTTCCGGGTTTGTGGACTTCAGCTGTGTCAGAGCCGCGATGACATCACTCCTGCGCATGCGCAGCAGCCTCCGTTTGCGGCACAGGACTCATGGAAGGAACGGTTCGGGTTGCGCGTTCCTTTAGAGCGCATGCACAGGTGATGTCACATGTCCAGTAAATATCTCCTGAACAGCGAACGTTTAGGAGACATTTATTACAGTACTTATAGGTGAAAGTCATGTTCTACTCCCGGAGTCCGATTCATCCAATCAGGCAAAAGGGGCGGACATATTACCCCTGTGCCCTGCAATCCTCCATCATCTAATACAATGATGAGCATGCGTTGTCTGCCACAAATTCCACTTTCTATGTAATACACGGAGAGAGAGTATGGTACTACTATAGTGGAGCGACATTTCCCCGGCACCCCGACTTCAAGTTGTGCCCCAAATAATGCACACCCCAAATCTACAGCTATAAAGGGGGATGGGCATGGAGGAGGATGGATGTGACGGGAGTGACTTTGGGCGGGGGGCCCGTAGTACCCAGAATCCCTTGGGGTGGTTGGGAAAACCTGATTTCAGCTCCCCATGTACCTCCTATGTCAATCTGTGTCTCTAATAGGGCCACAGGGTGACAGAGAACCCCGGTCTGTACCAATCGGACTCACCGTACAACCGCACCAGAATGTTACACACAGAGAAGGGGTTAATGTCCCGAAAGGTGATCTATCAGGTCACTCTTTATATGGTTAATAGGTGGATCAGTGTGGTGTGATAATACATAAGGGGTAAGTAAATGTAAAGGTCCACCTGTATGAGGACAAACCTCTAACACAAGAGGATGAGTCCACAATGCTGCTCTTAGTTACACCAATACATTGTGAATGATTGTTGGCTCCCCCTCATAGGTCCCCCCTCAGTAGCCCCGATAACCCCTGCAGGGGTAATACACATGTAGATCCACCATCCAGACCAGTATTCCCAGGTTCCAGCATCTGCAGTTTCTCAGGAGTCCCTTGGATTTCCAGACAGCTATACTCCTCATGGAAGAGAAAAAATGGCTCCCATAGTGTAGTATCCAAAGAATATTCCATTTATAAATAATTGTTTAAAAAAAAACAAATATAAAAAACAACAGATATAAAAACAAATCCATACAGCATAGGTGTTCTAGCACAAAAACCAGCCCCATCTGATGGGTAGCAAGAGGAACTCGAGCTGTGGATTCGCAGCGTGTTCTTCAACTGCGTTCCACTCACTAGCTCTGGTTCCCGGAAGTGACGTAGTGTGCGTGGCGGTGCCATACGCGTTTTGTCATAGACGTCTTCAGCGGCGGTGCCATCTTACTACACCCTATGCTTTTTATGGGAGAGCGGCCGTGTAGATCCCACCCCCTTGACTCTAAAAGCAACCAATCCATAACAGGGGGTGGAGTGTTCCCACAAGGTGCAGAATAATCAATGCTACACTAAAGGATCTAAACCGGCATGTGGATAAATGTAAAAAATATATATGAATGTAATAAAGGAAGCCCCGCTCTCCCATACTACCTATATACATTACAAACCAAGAGGGAATAACCGACAACAATGAGTACCAGAGAGGAGCAATGTGTATAATATATATATAGCAATGTGATGAAAGCATATACCAAGAAATAATAAAAGACTCCCCCTATTGGCAGAAGGTGAGAGTGCGGGTGTCCAAGCCTGCAGACATCCCAAAAAACATACCTAGATATTACCTGGTAAAACTGCCTAAAAAAGCCCAGGACTGAGAAGACAACAAGAACAGGCTTGATGGATATGTGCCACACCAATTAGCCCTAAACGTCAACCTGCTACACATATACATATACATACATATACCTAACCCTAAGTACTGGATTAAAGGCACAATTGTGGAATCTATTCACCCTTATCCCCCTGTCAGCAGAAGGTGAGAGCGCGGGTACCCAACGCCACAATAGAGCCCCCAACTGTGATTAATTGTTAAGTAGTAGACTATGGTGACCTGCCCATCATGTGGGTATATGTAACAACAATTAGCATTAGAAAGTGATACACGGCATACATAGTATATAGCACATATGCAAAATCAAATATTATAAAGACATATGGTCCAGTATAAGGGCTGAACAGGATGTTCACCCAGGCTCCTCCTATCGGCAGAATGTGAGAGTGCGCGTGCTCAAAAATCAGAGCAAAACCAGATATTATCTGGTAAAACTATCTGAAGCTGAACTCAGCAAACTGGGCCACAATGAAGAAAAAACATACTAAGACAACAACATCATCATAGTACAAGAAGGTGTATAATGTTCCACATGTCCAGTACCTAGGGTATATACCCGGAGAATCCCGGTCTGTACCCTCAGACTTCCCCCACTATGAGTGCATTTGGACAAATCGTGAGTCAAACCGCCATTTCAGATGTTACCCGGTGGAAGAACCCACCACAGATCATAAATGGGTCAAAAACTCTAGAACTTAACCTAAAGGCCCAAAAGGGCATGATGCTGGATAGAGTACTACCTGGCTCTGTCAGGAGGGGATTTGTAGTACCACACAAAAAAAGTATATATAAAAATATATATGTACTGTTGGTGGAACCTCTATATAATGTGCTTAAAAAGAGTACCCAACAGGCACACCTGATAGTGTGAGGGAAAGGAAAATATATATATGTGTTCAAATATAAACATTGGGAATGTATATTGATGGTATATACATAACCATATCATGCCCCTCCCAGACAACCATCGATACCAGCATGAGCATACCATTCACTCAATTATTTTATTCTTGTATCTAAGACTAGCTATCATGGGTTGGCTATGAGACAATTGAGATCTATATGCAGGTTGAGGCCCCTGGGGGCAAGGGATCACAACCCATAGATCCAGGCTGTTTCTTTTTGTGATATTAGAGTTGTTTTGTTTCCTCCTCTCCAATGATCTTTGATGAGATCAATCCCATAAAATATTAAACCAGTGGGATCCCTGTGATGAACCTCATCAAAATGGTGTGATAAATTGTGTTTCGGGAACCCCTTCCTGATATTATTAATATGTTCCCGTATGCGTACAAGAAGAGGGCGGGTGGTTCTACCCACATACTGAAGGTGGCATGGGCCTTCAATAACGTAGGTCACATGAGTACTATGACATGTAATCAGTTCCCTTATCTGATATTCTTTATGATCAGTTTTTGACTTAAAGGTTTCCCTTTTACGGGGTTGTTTTTTGCTAACGCTACACACCAAAGATTTTTGGCATTTGTACAAATCCTTCATCTCTGAGAAGATTTTTATCTGTTTCGGTGGGTTAATTACATTGTGAACTAAGTAGTTCCGGAGAGTAGGTGCTCTCCTATACACAAAATGTGGCTTATTGGGCAGTATTTTCGATAGAACACGATCCTCCTTCAGGATAGGCCAGTATTTTTTCAGGATATGTTCAAAGGCTTTATATTGGGTATTAAACTCTGTGATGAAGGCCATCTCCATTTTGTTTTCCTTTTTATTCGATTTTTTGAACAGAGTATTTCTATCCATGCTTGCTATGTCTATCTTCTAGTTTTAGCAGTTGGTCTAGCGTATATCCTTTTTCTTGGAAACGCTCAATTAGAATGTCAGCCTGCCGTTTGAAATCATCTATTAAATCACAACTTCTATGCAATCTTAGCAGTTGGCCCTTAGGAATATTCCCTTTCCACCTTGGGTGGTGGCAACTGGACGTTGGTATGTACCCATTTCTATCGGTTGCCTTAAAGAAAGTTCTGGTACATAGGCTCTCCCCTTTCTTTAAAATCTCTAGGTCCAGGTAGTCGATCTTTTGATCACTCCATTTTCATGTAAAGGTGATGCCATATCTATTAATGTTCAGATCTTTCAAAAATTGTTCAAACGTTTCAGCTGTACCATCCCATAGAATGATAAGGTCGTCTATGTACCTACGGTACAGTTTCAATTAAGGAAGCCTTTTTGCATAGACATACTCCTCCTCCACATGTCCATGAGGAGATTGGCTACACTCGGGGCATAACGCGCCCCCATCGCTACTCCTTTTGTTTGAATGTAGTAATTGTGATCATACCAAAAATAGTTACATCCCATAGCAAGCTGTAAGCCTTTGTGTATGTAATTAATCTGTTCCTGTTTTATGGCTGTGTGTTCATGTAGGGCCTTCTCTACACCCAACAAGCCATCCTTCTGTACTATGCTTGTGTATAAAGAATTCACATCAATAGTGGCTAATAGTTCTCAGCCCCACTTATTTCCTGAAGGTCCTTTATAAGCTGTGAACTATCACAGATAGGATTTCCCTTGTTGTACCAACGGTTTAAGGTATTTGTCCAGGTAATCTCCCAACCTTGAGGATACGGAATTTATCCCGCTGATAATTGGTCTACCGGGTGGCTTTACAAGCTTCTTGAGAATCTTCGGAGTGTAATAAATTACCGGAGTCTTTGTTGAATTGGATACCAGGTATTCAGCTTCTTTGGCATTCAGTATTCCAATATCCTTTCCTTTGTTTACAAAGGCCTTCAATTTTTTCTCATATTTCAGTTTTGGGTTCCCTTTAAGCTTCTTATAGGTGTGTTCTACCTTAAGTAGATTCTCCATCTCTTCTTCATAATTACTCTTGTTTAGAATCACCAGTCCTGCCCCCTTGTCTGCTGGGCGTATTACAACTTCATTTCTTTTCTCTAATTCTTTGATAGTTTTCCAAACGTTTTTAGTTTTTGTATTCTTTCTTGCAAGTCTACACGGCCGCTCTCCCATAAAAAGCGTAGGGTGTAGTAAGATGGCACCGCCGCTGAAGACGTCTATGACAAAACGCGTACGGCACCGCCATGCACACTACGTCACTTCCGGGAACCAGAGCTAGTGGGTGGAACGCAGTTGAAGAACACGCTGCGAATCCACAGCTCGAGTTCCTCTTGCTACCCATCAGATAGGGCTGTTTTTTGTGCTAGAACACCTATGCTGTATGGATTTGTTTTTATATCTGTTGTTTTTTATATTTGTTTTTTTTTTAAACAATTTTTTATAAATGGAATATTCTTTGGATACTACACTATGGGAGACATTTTTTCTCTTCCATGAGGAGTATAGCTGTCTGGAAATCCAAGGGACTCCTGAGAAACTGCAGATGCTGGAACCTGGGAATACTGGTCTGGATGGTGGATCTACATGTGTATTACCCCTGCAGGGGTTATAGGGGCTACTGAAGGGGGACCTATGAGGGGGAGCAAGTCTCCTGTCAAGAGCTGCCAGCACAAAAATCACCTGAAATAATCTGTTCAAGCACCAACAATCATTCACAATGGAACGGCTGTATACGTGCGTTTTTTTTGCAGTTGGTGCGATTTCTATTTTTGCTACACCCAACTGAATAGTTTTGGAGCACAAATATGTTTTATATCATCTGGTGGTGTTTGGACAATTTACAATATTAAGGTTATATATATGGAGTTTTCACTTCTGATTAATTCTGGATTTAGTATTTTGGATTATTATGAGGTTGGATTCATTATCATCACTGGTTAAATATTATTTATTCATTTTTTTAAATGTATTGGTGTAACTAAGAGCAGCATTGTGGACTCATCCTCTTGTGTTAGAGGTTTGTCCTCATACAGGTGGACCTTTACATTTACTTACCCCTTATGTATTATCACACCACACTGATCCACCTATTAACCATATAAAGAGTGACCTGATAGATCACCTTTCGGGACACAGGTAGCGCCATTAACCCCTTCTGTGTCAAATCCCTATTTTCAAGAGCTTTCTTATGGGAGCGTTTTAGGGGAGGGTGCAACCTTTACATTCATCCCCTCTCTTCTTATCTACAGGGTGACTTAAGCCTGGTACACACGATCAGATTGCTGGCCAACCGAGCGTCTGATTTTTGTCAAAAGGGATCTTGTCCTGCATACTAACGGTACACAATTGTTGGCCAACAAACACGAACGTAGTGAAGTGTACTAACGGTCATATTTTAGGACAACAGTCTGTCAGCAGGCAATCCCCTGCCAACAATCTGATCGTGTGTACGAGGCTTTAGACATAGGAGGTGTATGGGGAGCTGAAACAATGGTTTCCCAACTTCGCCAAGGGATTCTGGGTAACACAGGCCCCCCGCCCAAAGTGACTCCCATCACAATGGACATGGTGGAGGATGGGCATGGTAGAATGGAGGGAAATGTGCTAATAGAAAAATGTTTTACCTTCTCAGATCTACAGATGGTTGAGCTGCATGTCCGTTATTAATAGGAAAATACTGATTGAACAGAATGAGCGGAAAACTAAGAGGGGTATTTTGCAGGGTTGGGGTCAATATTCAGGACGGTAAGCACCCCGAGGTGAACACCCAGAATACAAGAAGTCTGTGTTCTGGACATTCTTCCCAGGACACATACTGCCCATTGGTACCGCCCGGTCTCCTCTCACCGGACACAAGTCCCCTCCATGGCTGCAGAGTCAGAAGACCCCCCGCTAGGGCGCCACTCACCACATCCCATTGCTTTATTACAGGGATTTATATAGTGGCAACATTTCATATATCGGACATGAAAGACATCTGTCTTCTCTATGTTCTCTTTCAAATCAAGTTCCAGCTCTTCCTTCTACTCAGGAGCACATGAAGGGATTCAGGACCCAAGACAAGGGACAGGGTGATAGAAAGCAAAGCCATGCATACAAATGTATAACATACAGAGGGGGGATTTACTCAGAATATGGTGCATGGGAACCAATCGGCTTCTAACTTCAGCTTCTTCAATGAAGCTTTGAAAATAAAACCTGGAAGCTGATTGGTTTCAATGCAGAGCTGCACCAGATTTTGCACTCTCCAGGTTTAGTAAATCGATCCCATTGCTTGTCATGGATGGGAAGTTGGTAAAACCAAAGAGGAGAAGAAGAGAAGCGTTTGCACATGGCTTGGATCTCTCCCACTGAGGCCTGAGATAAATGATTGATCCCACAACAGACTCTATAGGAGAATGGAATCTACCGATCGCTTCTGCGGGTCTAATGAGGCAGTAACAATTCTCTATTATGATCGATTGAAGTCACTCAGAATAGATGAATGAGACCTTCCATAGGTGGAATCAGTATAATATGGGAAGAGACAATACAGATTCATCTATTATAGGAACAAAGAAGCTTCGGGGGGACTGTAAGAGCCAGCAGAGGAAAGGAGTATCAGTGAAGTGTAAGCTCTTGTGCAAATCACTGAGAACCTCAGACTGGCATCGAATGGGGACTCAATATCTAAAATGATTCATCTTCCAAAACACGTTCCTTACATATTCCCTTAACTCATTTTTCTTCTGGTTCCAATGGTCACAGTGCCCTATGGATGATCCCATTGTTATAGGCTACCCATAATTCTCTAATTCCACCAGCAAGGGTCATGGCCTGGGCTATACACACACATGGATGGAATACCCACAAGGACATTATATCCCCTTATTACAGTCTACAGACAAATGGAGTTAAATCAGTTGAAAGCATTTTTTTTATATAAAATAATAAACATGTTGTACTTACCTGATCTATATAATGGAATCGCACAGAGTGGCCCCGATCCTCCTCTTCTGGAGTCCCCCTGCTGGCGCTTTCCACTCTTCTTCTCTGAGCTCCCTATTAACAAATCCACACCCAGCGACTCCAATTCCCACTCACAGCACATAAAAACAAATCTGAATTCCATGCGGATCATAATCTACCATTTCATCCAGTTCTGTAGAACACAAAAATTATTAATACAGGAAAAATACTGTAAAAATACTTTTCTTGGAATACATCAGGGATCCAGGATAAAGTATTGAAATACACAGATTGGGGATTGGATATTAGCAAACAAAGCTGGAAGGTGGACCCAGTAAAAACCCATCACACTCCCAGAATGCCTCAGTTTTGAAGGAAACAATAGTAGGAGTGGATCAGAAGAACAGAAGGGAGGGACTCATGTCCCTTAATGTACTCCAAGAAAAGGGATTTTGTGGTAAGTCCAAAATCGTATTTTCCTAATTATACCACAAAGGACACGAGGCAAAAATTCAGGTAAATCGGGAAATCCAAAATCAGTCCAACTGAGGGGTGGGTGGACAACGCAGCAAGAAAGGCTAAGAAGCTCACAATGAGTGTAATGAGAAGCTCAACACAACCTACAGAGACCCTAAAGAACCGGATCATCTAAGCAGGGCTGCTGATAGAAATCACGGGGCCCCATACAGACTACCTAACAGGGCCCCCCCAAGAAAATATTAAAGCTATATTTTGCTAAAAATACAATAAAACGATTAGCAGACACAAATACAACATTAACTCATAGAATTCCTGACAAATCTAAAAGATAAAACTGAGTTAATAAATAAAAATGAAGGCGAGATGAAAAAAAATATACAGGCTGTGGGATCAGAGGGAGAGAAACAAAGTTAGGCTCTACGAACACTGGGCTTAAAAAAAACTCCAATTCACCTAGCAGAAAAAAATACTCATATAGAACATTTTTTTTACAAAGTTTAGGAGAGTTTTACGTTTTTTTCTGCCAGTAATCTCCAATCAGAGACGCAAACCAGAAGGTTTTTTTTTTCCTGCCTCTAAACGCTGAGCTCAAAATACGCCTGTAAACGTTGCAATGTGCATGGACACATAGGATAACATTGAGCTGCTTTTACAGACAGAACACAAAACTCCTGTAGAAGCAGTGAATTTTAAATCAGTGTGCATGGAGCCAAAGTTAGAGAGATAAACTCAGGAGCTGAAATAACCTTAAAGTGGAATTCCACCCAAAAGTAGAACTTCCACTCATCGGATTCCTCTCCCCCTCCGGTGTCACAATTGGCACCTTTCAGGGGGGAGGGAGGTGCAGATACCTGTATATTACAGGTATCTGTACCCACTTCTGGCATAAATAGCCGCAGAATCTGCAGTTATTTATGCCACTTCCTGTTCCCTCCCCCCCCGCTGTCTGCTGGGAAACACACGGGTCCCAGAGACAGCAGGGACCATCCGTATTGCGCTGCGCAACTTGCGCATGCGCAGTACGGAACCGGGAAGTGAAGCCACAAGCCTTCACTTCCTGATTCCCTTACCGAAGATGGAGGCGGCAGCACCCCAGGACCGAGAGACGGTTCGGCCTCAGGTGCCGACATCGAGGGTGCCCTGGACAGGTAAGTGTCCATGTTTTAAAAGTCAGCAGCTGCAGTATTTGTAGCTGCTGACTTTAAAAAAAAAAAATTCGGCGGAGCTTCACTTTAAAAACCAGTGCTGAGAAATGGGGCCCACACAGGAAGGGGGATTAGTGAAGGACAACTGTCTCTTTCTTAGCAGATAAAAACTGGCAGCAGGGAAAGGGGAGGAGAGCAGCTTTAATCTACTGGAGGAAAAGAAACACAATTGTCGTCTGTCACTAATCCTCCTCTCTGTGTGGGCCCCCCTATGTTATCGGCCCACCAGGGCTGGTGGTCCCCCCCTATCAGCTGCCCTGCATCTAAGCCAACATAAGCTGAGGCCTGACCATACACTTGGGGAAACCAAAGAAAGGTCTGGACAGAAGACCAGATGGCAGTCTTGCATATCTGAAAGACAGATGGCAGATGCTGAAATCCCAAGAAGCATTAACTGATCTGTTGGACTGACAGGGAAAGCTGGAACCTTGCTCTTAAATCCATTGGACTATATGGAATGTGAAGCAGGTTGCTCCCTATGAGGACCCTCAGAAATGCCAAACAAAGTCAGACTGTTGAAAGTAAGTCAAAAGCTGAGAGATGAACTCAAACAGCCTGAACCACATCCAGACAATAGAGATAAAACATCTTAGTATGTTTAGGAGCAGGACACTTGGGGCTGATGTACTAAAACTGGAGAGTGCAAAATCTGGTGCAGGTCTGCATAGAAACCAGAGTCCAGGTTTTATTCCCAATGCTTAATGGAACAAGCTGAGGTTAGGGTAGGTTGGGGGTTCCAGTTCTAGTAAAACTACCCCAGAGAGATGGTCGAAAATGTCTTGGTTAACGTGAAAGAAAGAAATAACCTTGGGAAGAAATGAGGTCTTGGGCCATTTATGTAGCACAAGAAAGGGTTCTTTACAAATTAAGGCCGCCAACCCACAGACTCGCCTCACTGAAGTGATGGCAATGAGAAAGGAAACCCTGCATGTAAAGGGGAGACAGAGGAATATCCCTAATAGGGGCAAAGGTGAAGTATCTAAAGAACAACCAGGTTGAGATCTCGCCGAGTCACATACAGGTGGAATAATGTAAGTGTAACCCTGTTCTAAGGCCATCACTTAAAAATGAGAGGTAATCCGGTTCTGAAGGAGAACATCTAAAGTTCGAAGTTTGTCCCCTGATGATACTCAAGGCCAACCATTGATCCACAGCAGACAACACAGACAGGATTTGTCCAGCGGAGAACTTCCTGTAATGTAATTTTCTTATTTTTCACCAAGAGAAATATACATTCCAGATGCAATGGGAGGCTTCACAAGAAGCCGATTTCCCAACTTTAAGAGCAAAATACTACCAAATCCAACAAGCTTCTGTCCCTCCAGATCTGAACTTTAACAGCCAGGTCGTTAAAGCCACTAACTGAAAAGTAGCGTGTTGTTGAAACTAAAGGCAAGAAGGTCCATGTCAAGCATCTCTCACCTGTGACAGAAGTCCTGAAACACCTCAAGGTGAAGAGAACCATCTCTGGAGTCCAGTCCTTGGCGACTGAGGAGACCTACCTGGGATTTGCATGATAGACGGGACTGTAATGTGAATTCTGACCGAGCCAGAATCAGATCTGCTCCTCTTTAAGCTGTGACACTTCTGCTTCCTCCCTGGTGATTGCTATAAGCCAGGGGTAGGCAACCTTAAAGGATAGGTTCACCTTTTTTTTCTAAATTCCAGCTCCTCTATGTACCAATGTAGCATTCATGTACTTTTTTTGCAAAAATATCAAAGCTTTGCATAAAATTTACAGACACGTACCTTACCTTACATCCATGTTTCCAAACGTATCTATTGCTTCTGTCTTCCATACAGACTGGAGGTCATGACACAGGAAGGAGCTGACCAGTGAAATTTTAGGATAGGGGGGGCGCCAGGCCCCGCCCCTCCTTTTTGATCCCTCCCACTTGGTGAAAATGGGCGTGGTTTCAGCGGAATAGTGAGCGTGGCTCTAAGGTGGTGTGGTTAGTGTCTGAGTTGAACAAGGGATGGAGGGAGAGGGAGAGAGGGGTGGAGAGACAGCAGGCCCAGATCCTACACAACAACAGAAATATGTGTATTCTAGAAAGTTTAATAATCAGCAGATAAAGATCCTCCAAACACCTGGTGTTAGCACTTCAATCATCCCGGCACCATGGTTGTTATGGTGTCAGGATGATTGAAGCGCATTATTTCTATTATTACATTGTAATATAAAATGAAATCAATCAACTCACCATAATGCAGAATCAGTGGGAGCCCCAAGCTTGTCACTAGCCACGTCGCCTGCCACCAGATGCCATCAGGTGTCCCCAGTGGAGTCCCTCCTTACATGCAGCCTGTGTCACAAAAAATGCAGCCTGTGTCACCACCAAATTGCAGCAGCATGTGTCACCAAATTGCAGCAACATGTGTCACCAAATTGCAGCAGCATGTGTCACCAAATTGCAGCAGTGTCACCAAATTGCAGCAGTATGTGTCCCCAAATTGCAGCAGTGTCCCCAAATTGCAGCAGGGTCACCAAATTGCAGCAGTATGTGTCCCCAAATTGCAGCAGTGTCACCAAATTGCAGCAGTATGTGTCCCCAAATTGCAGCAGTGTCACCAAATTGCAGCAGTATGTGTCCCCAAATTGCAGCAGTGTCACCAAATTGCAGAATTATGTGTCCCCAAATTGCAGCAGTGTCACCAAATTGCAGAATTATGTGTCACCAAATTGCAGAATTATGTGTCCCCAAATTGCAGCAGTGTCACCAAATTGCAGCAGTGTCACCAAATTGCAGCAGTATGTGTCCCCAAATTGCAGCAGTGTCACCAAATTGCAGAATTATGTGTCCCCAAATTGCAGCAGTGTCACCAAATTGCAGAATTATGTGTCACCAAATTGCAGAATTATGTGTCCCCAAATTGCAGCAGTGTCCCCAAATTGCAGCAGTATGTGTCCCCAAATTGCAGCAGTGTCCCCAAATTGCAGCAGTATGTGTCACCAAATTGCAGCAGTGTCACCAAATTGCAGCTGTATGTGTCCCCAAATTGCAACAGTGTCCCCAAATTGCAGCAGTGTCACCAAATTGCAGCAGTATGTGTCCCCAAATTGCAGCAGTGTCCCCAAATTGCAGCAGTGTCACCAAATTGCAGAAGTATGTGTCCCCAAATTGCAGCAATGTCACCAAATTGCAGCAGTGTAACCAAATTACAGCAGTGTCCCCAAATTGCAGCAGTATGTGTCACCAAATTGCAACAGTGTCACCAAATTGCAGCAGTATGTGTCACCAAATTGCAGCAGTGTCACCAAATTGCAGCAGTGTCCCCAAATTGCAGCATGTGTCACCAAATTGCAGCAGTATGTGTCACCAAATTGCAGCATGTGTCACCAAATTGCAGCAGTGTCCCCAAATTGCAGCAGCATGTATCACCAAATTGCAGCATGTGTCACCAAATTGCAGCAGTATGTGTCCCCAAATTGCAGCAGTGTCACCAAATTACAGCAGTGTCCCCAAATTGCAGCAGTGTGTGTCCCCAAATTGCAGCAGTGTCACCAAATTGCAGCAGTATGTGTCACCAAATTGCAGCAGTGTCACCAAATTGCAGCAGTGTCCCCAAATTACAGCAGTGTCCCCAAATTGCAGCATGTGTCACCAAATTGCAGCAGTATGTGTCACCAATTTGCAGCAGTGTCACCAAATTGCAGCAGTGTCCCCAAATTGCAGCAGCATGTGTCACCAAATTGCAGCATGTGTCACCAAATTGCAGCAGTATGTGTCCCCAAATTGCAGCAGTGTCACCAAATTTCAGCAGCATGTGTCACCAAATTGCAGCATATGTCACCAAATTGCAGCAGTGTCACCGTATTGCAGCAGTGTCACCAAATTGCAGCAGTATGTGTCCCCAAATTGCAGCAGTGTCACCAAATTGCAGCAGTGTCACCAAATTTCAGCAGCATGTGTCACCAAATTGCAGCAGTGTCCCCAAATCGCAGCAGTATGTGTCCCCAAATTGCAGCAGTGTCCCCAAATTGCAGCAGTGTCACCAAATTGCAAAAGTATGTGTCCCCAAATTGCAGCAGTGTCCCCAAATTGCAGCAGTATGTGTCCCCAAATTGCAGCAGTGTCCCCAAATTGCAGCAGTGTCACCAAATTGCAGCAGTATGTGTCCCCAAATTGTAGCAGTGTCCCCAAATTGCAGCAGTGTCACCAAATTGCAGCTGTATGTGTCCCCAAATTGCAATTGTGTCCCCAAATTGCAGCAGTGTCACCAAATTGCAGCAGTGTGTGTCACCAAATTGCAGCAGTGTCCCCAAATTGCAGCAGTGTCACCAAATTGCAGCAGCGTGTGTCCCCAAATTGCAGCAGTGTCACCAAATTGCAGAAGTATGTGTCTCCAAATTGCAGCAGTGCCCCCAAATTGCAGAAGTGTCACCAAATTGCAGCAGTGTGTGTCCCAAAATTGCAACAGTGTCACCAAATTGCAGAAGTATGTGTCCCCAAATTACAGCAGCATGTGTCCCCAAATTGCAGCAGTGTGTGTCCCCAAATTGCAGCAGTATGTGTCCCCAAATTGCAGCAGTGTGTGTCCCCAAATTGCAGCAGTGTCCCCAAATTGCAGCAGTGTGTGTCCCAAAATTGCAGCAGTGTCCCCAAATTGCAGAAGTATGTGTCCCCAAATTGCAGCAGTGTCCCCAAATTGCAGCAGTATGTGTCACCAAATTGCAGCAGTGTCCCCAAATTGCAGCAGTATGTGTCACCAAATTACAGCAGTGTCCCCAAATTGCAGCAGTGTGTGTCCCAAAATAGCAGCAGTGTGTGTCCCCAAATTGCAGCAGTATGTGTCACCAAATTGCAGCAGTGTCACCAAATTGCAGAAGTGTCACCAAATTGCAGCAGTGTGTGTCCCCAAATTGCAGCAGTGTCTCCAAATTGCAGCAATATGTGTCCCCAAATTGCAGCAGTGTCCCCAAATTGCAGCAGTGTCTCCAAATTGCAGCAATATGTGTCCCCAAATTGCAGCAGTGCCCCCAAATTGCAGCAGTGTGTGTCACCACCAAACGCCCCTCCTCCGGTTACTTACCTTGCTATATGTTGTCCTCTCCAGCGGTGTCTCCTGTGAAGAGCTCCGTTCTTCTCATACTTCCTGTTTCCTCGAGAGAGAGAGAGAGAGAGAGAGAGAGAGATACAGGAAGTGACATCATACTCAGATGTCAATCAAACCGCCTGGTGATAGTAATAGATACTAGTGCTGGGCGGAAGCTACTCGGTGCTTCACAAAGCGCCGCAAGGCGGGCTAAAAGCCCGCAAATGCAGCACCACATCTGCAATCTCGTGATTGCATACATGTGGTGCTTCCCATAGGTGCACTGTGTCCGGCGTCTGAAGACAGTGCACTTAAGGACCCAGGCACCCCCTATGGACGGGTGTTATATTCTTAATATCTAAATTTTAATTGGCTTTATTGAAAAGAATATGCATTTTCCATATTTGTTTTAATGATAGGACTTTGAGCTAGTGATATCCAGATGGCCATTCATTGACTGAAAATGCAGGTCAAGACCCTGTCAGAATTTGATGGATTTTGTAAATAATATATGTTTTGGTTGAAAATCTTCCTATGTAACCGATACTTTGTTTGATTTATGCGTTTATGTTCTAAGAGGTCTGATGTTTAGTCTGAAAGCCTCTCACATATATCTGTTTTCATGTTTAAAAGGTTTGGTTCAGTTAAAAACAGATGTTGCTCTTTGTTAGCCCCCGCTTTTCGAAAGGTGGAGAAAAGGGGAGTGTATGGGAGGGATTTGTGTTTGGGCGCGAATTTGAAAGACTGAGTTCATATATTCAAAGGATAAACAACATCCTGTCTCTTTACACACATATCCTGCTCCAAGCTACATACACCTATTCAAGCCAAGACACAAGAGGTTAATCGGCCATTTTTAATAGGCCATGACAAAAGGGAAGCACATGGTCTAATGACTTTAAGAACTTTTTCAGATCTTTGAAACAAATGAACTATATTTGAACATTTTTTGCATATATGAAACAACACTAATTCTGAATATGAATGTACTATTTTTGTAAGTATTTTCCAAGTTTATGTGTGTACAATAAAACACACAGTTTGATTTAAGCTGACTCAAGCAGAACTAATTCCAAAATTCGTCTCACGAGAATCATCATTATTGAAGGCTTTTTATACAATATTAAGCCATTTATTTCATTGGCGGACGCCAGCCAGTTTCAATCGTCAGAAGTTTTGTGCCACGTTCTTCTTCCGTTGTTCAGAGGGGAAATGTGATGAACAGGAGAAAACTTTGCAATTATTGAAAGAACCTAGAAGAAACGCCAGATTGATGTTTTTGATGTTTGATTGCGTGAAGACCAGAGTATTTTGGATCAGAAGTCTTGACAGACGGTTTAATTAGAGTCCAGCGGAAAACGGAAAAGTTTTATATTCGGTGAGTACCAAAATATGGAATTTATAAATGTTATAGCTGAAGAAAGTAATTTAGAATTTGAAGGTTTAGCCAGCTATATTTCAGACACTAAGTTATGGCAATCAATGTATAATCAATGCCTACAGGCAAATAAAGAAATTGAGAAGAATAGATTTTCATTAGCTAAATCTAAGAAGAAATTAAACAATGTGATGAAATTAGTCTTCAATGCAATGGTTTTTGATATGCCAGGAAAACAAAGGCAAAGTGTAACAGAAATTGCACAAACACAGGAGAATTTACATATTGAACAATTAATGATTGAAAAAGATGCATTAGAACATAAAATGAATACATTATTGGAATCAGTTAAAGAAAAAGAAAGTTGTATTGCTTTTTTAACTCAGAAAGAAATTGAACAAGAGAATGTTATAAGTTTGCTTAAAACGCAATTATTGCAAGCTCAGTCTTCTGCACATGCTCAGTGTTTAGCTTATGAACACGTGACAAAGTCAGAGGCGAGGGATGATGATGCTGATTCTGGATTTGACTCAGTGGGGTCATTTGAGGAGGTTAATGTTTCCTCAGACAATGAAAGCGTGAAGTCTGTTGATTTGAATAATAGTAATATTCAACAGAAATGTAAATTTTCATCGCCATATACTCAAAGAAAGGTATATGCAAAAAAACCAACTCTTAAATGTTTAGTTTGCAAAAGAGAGGGTCACATAGCTAGGTTTTGTGTGATGGCTAATAATAACGATATACAAAAGAGGTTGTATTATCCGAAAACGATGCCAAGGCGCTATGAAGTATATTCTGTGCGCTGGTGTAGTAATTTGAGGTATAGAGGTCATAATAATCAAACTAATTTCCCTTTTAAGACCCAAATGCAAAGATTGCAAACTGCAAATAGTCCATTAAGACAGGAAAGGTATCACTATGTATCATATGACACTGTGAAAAACAATGTTAGCAGTCCTTAAATGAACTGCATGGATGGTAAGGATTTTCTGGTTATTGATTCTTTGCTATGGATAATAAGGTTATGATTTGAGGTTCAGAGATTTGGTTTTTATTTGATATATTTTTAGTATTTTCAAGGATAATCCTTTGGATTATTAATTTTTTATTAATTTTTCCCAGTTATGATTATTATGATTTTAATTTTTTATTTTTTGTTCAGATGGAACATTGAGAGGTTTAGTTCATCTGATAAGGGGGTAATTAACAGCTTTGTACTCAATTAGCAAAGGATGCAGATTTGTATGGAGAATTAGTGATTTTAACCTGAATATGGTCAAAATTATGTTGTGGAAAAAACAAATATAAGATTTTCTTTCGTTTTCAGAGGTTTAAAAGGTGATAAATCAATCTTTTCTTCCTCATCGGTTGTTATTAGATCTATATTTTTGTTAATGATAACTGGATCTAATATCATGACTTAGATGGATTTTCTATATTTTAATGTACCACAACACCTACAGGTGGAATTCACTAAATTTAATTATGACAGTTTAGATCTCATTGGTAAGCAAAAATTGCTTGAAATTCTTAAAGAGAAATTCTATTGGGACAAATGGAAGAGACAGTAGACAGAGTAATTAAATATTGTCTAATCTGTGTACAAAGATATTTTAATTACTGACAGGATATGGATTAATCATGTTTTCTAGTTTGGGGTATACTAGGAAACCTCAGTAGTGACAGAGGATTCCATTTATAGGTAAAATCATGCAGGTAATGTGTAAAATCTTGGGAATAGGACAGAGATTTCATGTATCATATCATTCACAGTTTGCAGGTACAGCTTTTTCAGTTAAAAAGTATTCTTCATTTGATTTTTTTTTTTTTTCAATAAATGTTTATTAAAATTTTTCAGACATACATAAAGTCACAGTTATCGGGTATACATTGAAACAGAAGCTGTTAATACAATCAATAAGTCATACAATCAATAAGTCATACAATTGATAAATAAAGCAGAAATGTAAGAACGAGTTCAAAATACGGCCAACTGAGCCTCTTACTAGGTCACTTCTGTATTAGTGATGGAGGTGAAGTTCTGACCCAGTAAAGGATTCCTATGGTAAAGCGGGAATACCCTAATTAACAAGTGTATAAACGAAGGATCATTAAGCATCTCCGTGTGAGGGAGAAGGGGTTGATGTGGGGGTAGGGGTCCAATCGGGGTAATGTTATGTACCGATCAAAGCCACCCTTAAACCCATTCACCCCTAAAGGGTTCTAACTGTGAATGGGTGGGGGCCATGTGTAGTAATGTGTGTGGTTTTAAACCTATTCGGTACCCATATGATTGAGAGGCAGCTCCGTAATAATAATATGTTGTTTAGGAGTGTGGGGGGGGGGGGGAGTAAGGAGACCAGAAACCGTTAGGGTGTGTGCTCCTGCCGGAACAGTGAAGGAGTTATGTTGGTATCAGGTTGAGAGGGTGTGGAGATCGCCTAAGTATGATCGGTAAGGATTAATTGGGTAAGAGGAAGGGTATGGACGGAGGGAGGGCACGATCAGCCAGACACTATGACGTTTCTGTGACAGATCAGTATCGATCATGGCGGAGAGGTTGGGTCACCGGGCGGAATGACCTGCGTCGAGGAAACTCTAAAGTGTAACCAGCAAGCCCAAGTTGTATTAAATTTTGTGGGATTGTCTTTTGCTTGGTAAATGAGTTTTTCCATCTCGGACGTTCTATCGACTCTTTTGAACCATTCAGCCACTGTGGGTGGTGTGGAACTCCTCCAGTGAACCGGGACACAGAGGTTGGCTGCATTGATAAGGTGTAGGGTAAGGGATTTTTTGTAGGAGGAGAGGGGCATGGAGGTGTGATGGAGCATGTATTGGGCCGGAGTGAAGTCTGGGGTGTAAGAGGTCATTTGGGTGATAAGGCGGTGAATTTCCGTCCAGTACGGTATGATAAGAGGACATTCCCACCAGATATGAATGAGGGTGCCAAGCGCCGCATTGCAACGCCAGCATGTCGGGGGGACCGAGGGGTGCATTTTGTGGATCTTATCAGGTGTCCTGTACCAGTTGGTGAATATTTTGTATCTGTTTTCCTGGGTGGATACATTAATGGAGCCCTTATGAATATGGTTGTGTATACGTTCCCATTCAGTGGAGGTTAAGTCTATAGACAGTTCTGATTCCCAACGACGGACAAGCTTATCATCTTTAATTTTGCAATTTGAAAATAAGAATGTGTAAACAGTAGAGATCACATGACGTTGGGGTTCTGAACTATCACATAGCAATTCAAAGGGTGTACGATCTCGGTACCACAGTGAGATGAATTTGGCGTCAGTAAAAAAGTCTTAATTGTAGGTACTTGTAAAAGGGGATGTTGTATTCCGTGAGTTTGGCTGCCATAGCTTGGTGGGGGAGGAGTTCACCATTTTGGAAGAAGTGGTGTGCCCTGATGGGGGCTGTGCATGATTCCCTGTGCAGATCTCTTAAGGCAAGGCCTGGCAGGAAGTCAGGATTACGGACCAAAGGGGTCATAGGGCCTGGGTGCGGTGTGTAATCCAGTGCTTTGCCGGCTAATTTAAGGTGGGACAATGTGGCTCCAATAAAGGGATGTGTCACCAAATCTCTAGGAATGGAGTTGTGATTGATCCAGGGTAGATGTGACAGCGGGGTTTTAGTGAAAGAGTCTTCAAGTGTAATCCAGGCTTTATTGGAACGATGCAGATGCCAATCTACAATCCTAGTTAAATGACATGCCCAGTGGTATTTTTGAATGTCGGGGAGGCCAAGGCCCCCTAATAGCTTGGGGAGTACTAGCCTATCCCAGCTTAGTCGGGGGGTCTTGGACGCCCAGATAAAAGTCCTGCACATACGCTTGTATGATGTAAAAAAGGAGGTGGGTAGCTTTATGGGGATTGCCTGAAAAAGGTAAAGAAGTCTGGGCAGTACATTCATTTTTAATATGGCTGTCCTACCCAACCAGGAGAAGGACCCGAAATGCCATTTATTTAAATCAGCTTGTATGTTTTGAAGTGGTTGGAAGTTTCTCATGTAGAGATCCTGTAGTTTAGTAGGTATTTTGATGCCCAGGTATGTAATGTCCTGTGAGTCCCATGTAAAGGGGAAGTTCTGTTTGCATTGGGTGACCAGTGAGGCTGGTAGGGAGATGTTCAGTGCTTTCGATTTTGTAAAGTTAATTTGAAGGTTTGACAAGGTTTTGAATAATGAGAAATCTTTAAGAAGATTGGGGATAGTGACTATAGGGTCCGTGAGGAAGAGTAAAACGTCATCCGCATAGGCTGCTAATTTATAGTGGTTATCACCCATGTTAATGCCTTTGACGTCCGGGTTGTCTCTTAATCTGCGAAGCATTGGTTCCATAGTAAGGATGAATATGAGCGGGGATAGGGGGCATCCCTGACGGGTTCCGTTTGAGACAGAGAAGGCGTTCGACAGGCGGCCATTGATCCTAAGTTTAGCTGTAGGTGCAGAGTATAGCGCCAGGATCATTTGGAGTAGATGCGATGGGAAACCCATTACTCTTAAAGTCGCTTCCATATAGTCCCAGGCCACCTTGTCGAACGCCTTCTCTGCGTCCAAAGACAGGAAAAAACCTTTTGTGGATGTTTTGGAGAGCCAGTGATGGATATTTAGAGCCTTGATAGTATTGTCCCTGGCCTCCCTGCCAGGGAGAAAACCTACTTGATCAAGGGAGATTAATTTGGGTAGCAGAGGGAGAATGCGGTTTGCCAACACTTTGGCGTAGAGCTTTAGGTCTACGTTCAGAAGTGAAATCGGGCGGTAGTTGTTTGGGAATGAGAGTGACGTGTGCTTCAAGGATGTCCCTCATCGTATTGGAGGTTGGTGAGAGATTATTGAAGGCTTTGGTGAGGTGGGGAATGAGGGTGTCTGGGAAGGACTTATAATAGCTAACTGACAGGCCATCTGGGCCAGGGCTTTTGCCCTGTTTCATTTGTTTTAATGCAGTTAAAATTTCTTCTCCTGAGAGTGGGAGATCAAGGTCCGAGGATTCATCTGAAGAGAGGGGGGAGGGACAGTATTGTGCAAGGAAGTCGGTAATGGCTGCCATTCGGTCCGAGGTGGCTGCAGGGGGGAGCGTGGTGGGGAGGTTGTATAGTTTGGAGAAGTACTGAACAAAATGGTCAGAGATATCATCTGTAGTAACAAGGGCGTAATTTTGTGAATGGTATGGGCCGCTTTCTTAACTTGAAGCGCTCTGGCTAAAAGTTTACCCGACTTGTTGCCGAATTCATCGAATAATTTTTGGGTCATGGCGTAGTTACGTTTTAGTGTGTAGTTAAGTTCCTCTAGAAGTTCTTCTCTGGTCTGAGTTAGTTCTGTTAATGTGGAAGCTGCTAGCGACGCTTTGTGTGCTTGCTCAAGTGTTAGTATGCGGTCGGTCAGCTCATTAATTCGTGCTTTTCTGATTTTGTTTCGTTGGGCCGCAAGGGAGATAAATTTCCCCCTTATGACGCATTTGTGTGCTGCCCAAACGGAGATAGGAGAGGTGTCTTCTGTTGTATTTTCTGCAAAGTATTGGGTGAGGCTCGTGGTAATTTGTTGAATATGGTCCAGGTCGGTCAGTAGAGAATTATCAAGTCGCCATATGTTGGACCTACCATGGGTCGTCGGGAGGGTTAGAGTTATAAATATGGGGTTGTGATCAGAAAGAACCATGGGTTCAATCGTGGCTTTTGAGAGGTGTGTGAGATCATTTTGGGATAAAAAAAAGTGGTCTATTCTGGAGTATTTGTTATGAGGTGCAGAAAAGAAGGTGAAGTCCTTAGTGTTGGGGTGTAATGTGCGCCAAGCATCGTGAAGTAACAGGTTGCTGAGCTGCAATTTAATAGCTCGTAAGGCTCTGTAGGTTAGGGAAGAAGAACCGTTGGATGTGTCAAGGGAGGGATTCAGAGCGACATTGAAGTCACCTCCTACTATAAGAGTACCTGATTGGAAGCTGAGAAGTTGTTGGAAGATGTCTCTAAAAAAGGCCACTTGTTGCGAGTTAGGGGCGTAAATGTTAGCTATTGTGACAGGCCTGTGGTGCAGAGTGCCTTTAATGAATAGGAATCTCCCTTGGGAGTCTCTTTGGACTTCTGTCACCTGCAGGGGGCATTGTTTAGAAATTAAGATAGAGACTCCTTTGGATTTAGCCTCGGTGTTGGAAGCGTGGTACACCAGTGGGAATTGGTGATTATACAGTTTAGGGATGCTATCTGTCCTGAAGTGCGTTTCCTGTATAAGTGCTACATGTATTTTTGATCGTTGTAGGAAATAGAACAGTTTAGACCTTTTCTCTGGGGTGTTAAGGCCTTGTATATTGATTGAGCAGAGTTTGAGTGTCTGTAGGTACTTATGTAGGTCAGGCGGTGAGGCCTGGGGGTCTGTGTCATCCGCCATAAGTATGAGTGAAGGGAGAGGGATGGCCTAGGCGATCAGAATGTGGGTCTGTTCAGTGTATGGCAGGCTTAAGTGTAATGTTGGGGTAACTGGGGTGAAACCGATGAGGTTTGGGGGTGACTTGCTCCCGTACCTCTAAACTGTACAGTATCGGTAAGGTACAGTGTGGGTACGATGTGTGTACCCCAAGGGGTGTAACAGCACCGTGACTCACAACTGTGTGGGGGTTGGCAATCACTAAGCAGTGAAGGAGGACTATAGGTAAAGGAAAGAACGGTATAGTCCGCCACCACAGGGTCTTCAGGTGATAAAAGGAGGAGGTTTTGGAGAACGTATTTTCTGGGGGATATATAATAATAGGGCGAGGGGATACTCTCAAAGAAACGTGAGTGCTGAGTGGTGGGATTTGGGTGAGTAAATGCATCATTACACAAACAGCATACAAGAACCATCATATAGAAATATTGGAAGTTATGATACCACCACCCAGCCCCCATACCAGAAGGCACCCAAAACGCCATTAAATACTATAAATGCAGGGATTTGTAAAGGTGGGTGCCCTCTTATGGGTCAAGTGTCGGCCTCAGAACGTGTGAGGTAATTAAACAGAGGACATTTATAGGGCCTAAAAACAGCACAAAAATCTCAAAAGAGGGATAGAACACTGTAACCGGAGTAACATGTAAATAAACAAGTAAATCAGTCAGCAAGCTGACCATGCAATCAGTGACAGATCTCCAACTAGAAAGTCTGAGGAATACTAAACTTATAGACTAGAAGATTTCCCATAGAGAGAGTGTGGAATATACCTCATACCTCGCCGTGCAACCTAACATGCCAGCAAGTGTGATTGGGTAAAGTTACAGTTACGGGCCAGTAGATGGCGGTAGTGCACTCTGCATAAGTCTGCAGGTAGGTGTCACATCAGATGAGTGTCTGTACAGGACATGTAGATGGATGTAGTGTACTGTATATAAGTTTTCAGGTAGGTGTCACATCAGTTGAGTGTCTGTACAGGACATGTAGATGGATGTAGTTTACTGTATATAAGTTTTCAGGTAGGTGTCACATCAGATGAGTGTCTGTACAGGACATGTAGATGGATGTAGTGTACTGTATATAAGTTTTCAGGTAGGTGTCACAACAGTGAGTGTCTGTACAGGACATGTAGATGGATGTAGTGTACTGTGTATAAGTCTTCAGGTAGGTGTCACATCAGTTGAGTGTCTGTACAGGCCAGTAGATGGCGGTAGTGCACTGTGTATAAGTCTTCAGGTAGGTGTCACATCAGTTGAGTGTCTGTACAGGACATGTAGATGGATGTAGTGTACTGTATATAAGTTTTCAGGTAGGTGTCACATCAGTTGAGTGTCTGTACAGGACATGTAGATGGATGTAGTGTACTGTGTATAAGTTTTCAGGTAGGTGTCACATCAGTTGAGTGTCTGTACAGGACATGTAGATGGATGTAGTGTACTGTATATACGTTTTCAGGTAGGTGTCACAACAGTTGAGTGTCTGTACAGGGCATGTAGATGGATGTAGTGTACTGTGTATAAGTCTTCAGGTAGGTGTCACATCAGTGGAGTGTCTGTACAGGACATGTAGATGGATGTAGTGTACTGTGTATAAGTCTTCAGGTAGGTGTCACATCAGTTGAGTGTCTGTACAGGCCAGTAGATGGCGGTAGTGCACTGTGTATAAGTCTTCAGGTAGGTGTCACATCAGTTGAGTGTCTGTACAGGACATGTAGATGGATGTAGTGTACTGTGTATAAGTCTTCAGGTAGGTGTCACATCAGTTGAGTGTCTGTACAGGCCAGTAGATGGCGGTAGTGCACTGTGTATAAGCCTTCAGGTAGGTATCACATCAGTTGAGTGTCTGTACAGGACATGTAGATGAATGTAGTGTACTGTATATAAGTCTTCAGGTAGGTGTCACATCAGTTGAGTGTCTGTACAGGACATGTAGATGGAGGGGTAGCCCCTGTAGGCTCCTCAGTCAGTACACGAGTGGTTGCCGCCAGCGATGGAGTAGAAGAGTCCATGTGAGACGCGGCTTTGGAAGTCAGCATTGAGTGTGATGATCTGAGGCGTTGTCCAGGTAACAGTCGCAGTGTACGTCGGATATTCTTGAGGCTTTTCCTTGGTGTCAGGGAGATTGTGGGCGGAAGTGACACTGTACAGGACTGCTGCCAGGTCAGGGGCGGGTACAAACCGCAGGGTGTTGTGGGTCATGTAGTTTTAGAACACTCCACTAGACATATGGGCGGTGTTCATTCCATAGGCAAGTGCTGCTGCTTTCTAGCTACACTTGCAATGTCCATGACAGGGACACAATCCGAACCCAGTAAAGATGCAAAACATCTATTGTGCTGAATATCTCTTGAAGAAAGTCAGTCACATAAACATTGAATTAAAGGTTAACAGTGTGAGAGAACTGATTAAAGCTGAACAGGGCAAACTGAGATTGCATGGTAGCGTGTATCTGAGGCCGGCTAGCGGTTTCGGCGAGCTCTCCTGAGCCTCGGTGAGTTTGTGGGGCTGCCCCCCTGGTAGTGAATGTGGGTACCGGTAAGGTGTCTGGGGGCGGATGGGGACCTTCTCCTACGGTACCTGGTATCCTGCGCCTCCATGGGTTCTTCCTGAGGTGATTCTTTGCTTGTCACTGAGTGACGAAACTCTGCATACCAGTTAGGGACATCTACCAGGGGTATGCCCAGGGTTCCGCAGAAGTGTGGTAGATCCTCTGGTACTCTCAGGAGAGCCGTGCGGCCCTGGGTGGAGGCAGAAAGGCAAAACGGGAATTTCCATTTATATTGAATACCTTTCGTGCGAAGGGCGTCCAACAGAGGCCTCAGATCACGGCGGTGCTGTAAGGTGATTCCTGAGAGGTCCTGATAGATTTGGATTGCTCTCCCATCATGGAGAATTTGAGGTCTGCTTCTTGCTTGTCTGATAATTTCTTCCTTCAGTTTGAAGTCTATTATACAGCAAATGATGTCCCTCGGGGGATCCGTCTCCCTTCCCTTGGGACGTAAGGCCCGGTGGATCCTTTCCATATCAATGGGTGTATGAGGTGGTCTATTAAGCAGACCATTGAAGATTCCAGTCACAGTGGGGGCTATTTGTTCTCCCTCGATGGCCTCTGGTAGTCCTCTGACTCTGAGATTATGGCGCCGACCTCTGTTGTCGAGGTTTTCCAGATGGCGTTGCATATCTCTCATTTGTAATGTGTGGGAGTCAATGCGATTCGCAGCTTTGCGGATAGTCACATCATGGCGTTCAGTCACTCTTTCAACTGTGAGAACTCTGTCACTGAGCGCACGGATATCGAGCCTGAGCTCTGAAATGGCGGCAGATAAGGTGTCTTTGATATCCTCTGCGATGGTGCGCAGGTCCTGCATGTTTAAGTGCGGCTGTGGTGAGAGTTCAATGACATTTCTATCCCTGTGAGGGTTTGGAGATCCTGTATGTGGTGGTTCTGTCAGGGCTGCCTCAGAAGCCTGAGAGTGTGAGTGTCTGTGGCGGGAAGGCCCCGTGTTCCCTCTGCTGGTATGAAGCATTTCAGGAATATTATAACCCTCGTCCCCTAATTGTTCGCGGCGGGAGCGGGAGCGGGAAGCAGGAGAGTTCCGTGATGCAGTCCCCATGATTTGGAGGGATTTAGGGGCAATTTTACCTCAGATTCCAGTCAGCTTTTCCCTGTGGTGGCAGGAGCTCAGGGATTAGGCTTCCATCTTCCTGCTAGGTCAGGCCACGCCCCCCTTCTTCATTTGATTTAATGACAGGAAGAATTATTTTGTCACTTGTGTTTCACAATGAATGTATTATACTGCAATGCTTGTGATTTGAGAAGGGATATTAGGATGTTATTTAAAGGTATTGAATGTCATTCAGAAAATGATATTTCTTTTTGGTATTTTGTGCTCCTTATGCATAACAGTGTTTTGGTTATAGATGATACAGGACAATTTGAACAGAATGGTGTTACATGCAGTTACTTGTATAAAAAATGGTCCTTCCACACATTTTTAAGTTTGAGTTAAAAGATCATAATTTCTTTATTTCACAATATTCCTTGTTTAGGAGATTATTAAAAGACAATTTGTATATATACTGATATGTAGTATTTGTTTTAGAAGTTTAAAGAAACTTGTATTGTATAAGTTAAATGGTTACTCACAGAGCACATAGCCCGACCCTTAGGAATTTGAGAGTGAAGTGACACCATCCTTTTTAAAAAGGAGGGGGGGGACTACTCATTGAGAGTGTGCATCTGTGGGACTACAAGACAAAAAAGAACCTTTCTGAATAAGAAAGGAGGGGGTTTGTTTTTTTTAGGAGTAGAATGCCCGTAACAGAGTTTTTTGGCAGACATGCACTTCAGCAGATGTTGCAACAGACATTCACTCCAGTATACACAAGACACATACACAGCATGAGAACTGTTGTTACATACACACACACATATCTGATTCTTGTAACATTTTGTTATTTTATTATTAAAACCAAAATTATCTTTTATTCAAGATAAACGGTTTATCAAGATTGATGATTAAGAACGGAAAGATTTATTTAAATCAAAAATTAGATGTTGTTAGCATAAGTTTATACAGAAAGAAATATGGTGATTAAAGAGTTGCCATGTGTAAGGTCACACCCAGAGATGGTGAGATACACGTCACAGGCGGAACTAAAGGTTCAGGAGAAGTGGACCATGGCAAAGTAATTGGGAAGGTCCATTTGACATCTTGGATGTTCAAGGGACAATGGTATTAGTTCAAGGATTTCTCAATTTAGTGAAAAAGCATGTATAAATAAAAATGTGGGTATAACAAATGTAATATTCTGAGATAAATGATGCTGCTTTTATTTTTCCTAGGAATGAATTATATTTCATTAACCTGGAGGAATCATGGATTCCAAAAAAGAAGAAAGATGATAGTTCAACAAAAGAAAGTGTTAAAGAGAGAACATTTATCATCATCACAGGATTCATCTTTTCCCTAGTGACAATTTTATCTGTGGTAAAATATATCACAAACTGTTCCAGCTATGCAGAGGTTAACAGGATTGAAGAATTACACAAAAAAGACATTACATTATTCAGAGACAAAAGAGATCTAGACACTGATATCAATATAGATGATAAAAGTGATAAAGACATTGATATTAATACAGAGGACAAGAGTGATAAAGATATTGATCTTAATACAAATGACAGAATATAATTCTAGATATGTTGATATTAATACAGCTGAAGAATTGTATGGATATGTATATGTAGGACAGGGATATGATTGCTGTATGGAATTATATTTCATTCATAGTAATAATGTTGAGGTCAACGTTAAAATAGAATCCAAAACAAATTTTGTTAAAAAGCTGGGATCTTATAGGTTAAACAATAGAATCCGGAATTTTTGAATGTAATATATTGGGAAGGAGTTTTTGGTCAGTATTTGTAAAAAGTAACAATCTTTGAACATTTTTGAAGATAATGATGGTTTGCATTTGATATGTAAAACAAAAATATATGTACCTCAGGATTCATTGGTAACTTGGAAAAGGAACGATGAATTTTTGGGAAGTTTTCTTCACAGTTCTACTATGATAATTCATAAAGGAATTTATGGTAGTGTGAATTGGATCAATGGTACATTTGTTTATCAACAAATGAGAGTATCTTTGAATGATACTGGTATATATGAATGTTGCATATCAATAGTAAATTATCCAATGAAATGTGCGAAGGGAAGTGTTGTTGTAAAGTCTCCTAGGAAAACTCCATGTGTTGGTAAGAAAAGTGTCTCAGCAAATCCATTTCAGATTAACCATTTCCAATCCAGAACTCTTTTGAGAGAGGGAAATTTTGTCATTATATTGTGGAACTTTAATGTTTCAGAATGGAAAATTTCTACAAGGTTTCCACAATGTCAAGGACATTTGGTTAATATGGAATTGGGTATTGAAAGATGGTTTGGAATTAATAATAGAAACCATAACAGAAATAAGCGTGGTATTGTTGAAGGTATTTTAGGAGGGATTGGCACAATTGGGAGTATTACTAATAGTATGGACATTAATACTTTAAAGTCTGATCTTGAGACAGCTGGTTTAGTGGGTAGTAACCGGATTAAAATACAGAGAAATTTAAATGAAATTTTAGAAAATATGGTTATTAAAACAGCTAATATAATGGGTCCATCTATTTTACATCTTCAAAATATTACTCTTGATTTAATGTTAAGTGAACAACATTCTCATATTGCCAGAGCATGTTTAGAGATCCAGACTGAATATTTCACTAATTTTAAAATAATTGCTCAAGCATTTCAGAGTGGAATAACCCCTCTTAGCATTTTACAGAATTTACCCAGAGAATATGTATATGCTATAAATCATACAGATTTATGAGTAAATAAATGGATAGGATGTAAACAGGATGTTTGTTATAGTTCTTCTATGATTCCGATAGCAGGACAAGAACAAATTTTGGTTCCAATCACTGTCTTGGGATTACCCGTCAGCAATACACAATTATTGTATTATAAATTACAGTATACAGATTTTGCATTTAACAATGAAAATTCTGAATTAGAACAATTAGATTTGTCATCATGTTTACAATTTCAGTCTAAAGTTATCTGTTTACCTAATCAAGATAAAAGTATTTTTCATTCTTGTTATCATAATCATACATTGTGTTCAGCAAGAATAGAAAAAGTTGAAACAATTTCTGAATTAATTACTCGTGTAGATAAAAAGAAGGTTTGTTTCCAGATCATGTCAGATACAGAAAGGGTTAAAACTTTTTTCTCTTCTTGTACAAATACAGAAAACCTAAATCAAGGCTTGTATTGTATAGAAGGAGACATTGTAGCAATAAGTATTAATGGGTTTAGAACAAATTTAACAAATATGCTTATGAAAAATATAAGTGCTCTTCCCACACAATATAATATATCTCAGATAGATGAATTTCCTTGGGAAGAATGGGCAAATGTAATTCATAAGGATAAAGGTTTATTGATAGCTTTGGCTAAGGAACTTCAGAATGCAGAAATATTGTTTAAACATGAACAAGGTAATTTGCAAGAGATATCCCATCAATGGTCAGAATTTTCAGGAAGTAATTGGTGGAAAAAATTTAGTAATAGTGTATCAATTTGGGGAAAAACTTCAATAACCTCAGCAGCAGGAAATATTTTATCACATCCTATAGTTATTCTTTTTATTATTATTATTATGTTATTCATTATATTCCAGTTATGTTTGATGTTTAGAATGAAAAAATTATATTATCGAATTAGAAATGAAATCAAGAAAGGAGATGATTTATTGCAAAATAAGCTTAAGAGAAAGATGGGTTTTGGTATTGCAGACTCGGTTGGTGATGGAAATATATTTGGAGTTATTGGATCAAAGTCAGTATGAATGAGACATGTATGCTATGAATGATTAAAATATGATTGTTATTCATATTTCAGAGGGGAATGTTATATTCTTAATATCTAAATTTTAATTGGCTTTATTGAAAAGAATATGCATTTTCCATATTTGTTTTAATGATAGGACTCTGAGCTAGTGATATCCAGATGGCCATTCATTGACTGAAAATGCAGGTCAAGACCCTGTCAGAATTTGATGGATTTTGTAAATAATATATGTTTTGGTTGAAAATCTTCCTATGTAACCGATACTTTGTTTGATTTATGCGTTTATGTTTTAAGAGGTCTGATGTTTAGTCTGAAAGCCTCTCACATATATCTGGTTTCATGTATAAAAGGTTTGGTTCAGTTAAAAACAGATGTTGCTCTTTGTTAGCCCCCGCTTTTCGAAAGGTGGAGAAAAGGGGAGTGTATGGGAGGGATTTGTGTTTGGGCGCAAATTTGAAAGACTGAGTTCATATATTCAAAGGATAAACAACATCCTGTCTCTTTACACACATATCCTGCTCCAAGCTACATACACCTATTCAAGCCAAGACACAAGAGGTTAATCGGCCATTTTTAATAGGCCATGACAAAAGGGAAGCACATGTCTAATGACGTTAAGAACTTTTTCAGATCTTTGAAACAAATGAACTATATTTGAACATTTTTTGCATATATGAAACAACACTAATTCTGAATATGAATGTACTATTTTTGTAAGTATTTTCCAAGTTTATGTGTGTACAATAAAACACACAGTTTGATTTAAGCTGACTCAAGCAGAACTAATTCCAAAATTCGTCTCACGAGAATCATCATTATTGAAGGCTTTTTATACAATATTAAGCCATTTATTTCAACGGGCCGCCAGTGGAGTTGACCAGTTGACCTCATTAGCACACGCCCCCGGCATCATCCACCCTCCCACACGTTTTTTAAATGAAATGCAATCAGTGATCACTCTTCTCACTAAATATACAATCAGATTACATAGTAGATGGGTGTGCGTTTTTTTTGTTTTAGCAGGGGGGGGGTGTTTTGGAGCATTTTCACTCATCATACATAGGGCTGCCCATAAATTGCCGCCACTGTGCCCATCAAACGCAGCCACTGTGCCCATCAAACGCAGCCACTGTACCATCAAATGCAGCCACTGTACCCATAAATTGCCGCCACTGTGCCCATCAAACGCAGCCACTGTACCATCAAACGCAGCCACTGTACCCATAAATTGCCACCACTGTGCCCATTAAACACAGCCACTGTGCCCATCAAACGCAGCCACTGTACCATCAAACGCAGCCACTGTACCCATAAATTGCCGCCACTGTGCCCATCAAACGCAGCCACTGTGCCCATCAAACGCAGCCACTGTAACCATCAATTGCTGCCAGTTTGCCCCATCAATTGCCACCAGTTTGCCCATTAAATCCTGCCAGTGTCCCCCCCGCCCGGCACTTACCTGTCTCAGGTCAGCGCGTTGCTCCACGCTCCCTCCGATAGGCATCCAATCACAGCGCCTGTCGCTTCAGCCAATCAGGTGACAGGTAACCAGACCCAGTGCACCTGATTGGCTGAGAGGCGGGTCAGTGTTAGGGAAGCGATTTATTTGATTTCCTAACACAGCACTGTGTAAGCAGCGATCGCACAGCAGTGTGCCCGCTGTTTACCAATTTGGAAGCCTATTAGAGCTGACGGCTCTAATCAGGCACTTCTAAAAACACCCCTGCCGCTGTAATTCACATGCCCGATGCCCAACAAGGGTGCCGGACACCTGAATAGGGGGCGGCAGCAGTGACAATAGATAGATTCATGCAATGCATGAATCTGTCTATTGAAGATTGACGGGTGCAATGGACGCACCGCCACTGCCCAGTTGTATTTCCCCTGGGTGGGGAAATCCCACCATGTTTTACATTATACATTCCTATACACTGTGTGCCCTATAACAAGGAGGTGGGCATTAAGGGACAGAGTGCTGTGCAGGCAATTTGTTTTATTTTTTGTGTGCATTACTGGGCACTTTCACCCCCTTCCTTCCCAGGCCAATGTTCAGCTCTCAGCGCTGTCACACTTTCAATGACAATTGCGCGGTCATGCAACGCTGTTCACACAAATAGAGCTTTCTTTTGGTGGTATTTATTCACGACTCAGTTTTTTATTTTTTGCGATATAAGCGGAAAAAAAGAGCGGAAATTTGGAAAAAAAAACAATATTTTCTTCATTCTATTTTAAAAGAAATCCAATAAAATCGAATTTTGTCATAAATGTATTCTGCTACATGTCTTTGGTAAAAAAATCCTGTTAAGTGTATAATAATTGGTTTGTGTGATCACGGACATATGTGTGCAGATGATCATTGGGACATATGATTTTACTGTTACATATGTGGGGGACAGGTGTTTTTACTGTGTGGGGACAGTGTTTTGGGGACTTTGTGTGTTTTCATTGTGTGGGGACAGTAGGCTGGTGATCAATGTGTAAAAAGCTGGAAAAAACAGCTCATTCTCACTGATCACTGGCCGGCTGCAGAGATCCGCTCTCCTCTCCGACAAATTCCGTGTGAGGAGAGGAGAGCCAATTGCCTAGAAAACGGCTCTCTATTTACATCACATGATGGCTGTGATTCCACACAGCCGTCATGTGATCAGGAGGGCCAATCACAGAGCCCTATGTGCTTTTATATGTGTCTTATCTATATATAATGCACTCTTTAAAATGCATGGTTTTCCATTTTATGAACAAGAAAATAATGACGTTATGCTGTTGGGCTGGTATAATAATGCTATGGGGCTGGTATGACATTTTTTCCAGGGCTGGTTTTCATTCCCAGTCCGGCCCTGGAAGCTATGGTGCCCTCTATGGAGCTCTCTATGGGGTTCTCTATGGGGCTCTCTATGGGGCTCTCTATGGAGCTCTCTATGGGGTTCTCTATGGTGCCCTCTATGGAGCTCTCTATGGGGTTCTCTATGGAGCTCTCTATGGGGCTCTCTATGGAGCTCTCTATGGGGTTCTCTATGGTGCCCTCTATGGAGCTCTCTATGGGGTTCTCTATGGAGCTCTCTATGGGGCTCTCTATGGGGCTCTCTATGGAGCTCTCTATGGGGTTCTCTATGGAGCTCTCTATGGGGCTCTCTATGGAGTTCTCTATGGGGTTCTCTATGGGGCTCTCTATGGAGTTCTCTATGGAGTTCTCTATGGGGCTCTCTATGGAGTTCTCTATGGGGCTCTCTATGGGGCTCTCTATGGAGTTCTCTATGGAGCTCTCTATGGGGCTCTCTATGGAGCTCTCTATGGGGCTCTCTATGGAGTTCTCTATGGAGCTCTCTATGGAGCTCTCTATGGGGCTCTCTATGGAGCTCTCTATGGGGTTCTCTATGGAGCTCTCTATGGGGCTCTCTATGGGGCTCTCTATGGAGCTCTCTATGGGGTTCTCTATGGAGCTCTCTATGGGGCTCTCTATGGGGCTCTCTATGGAGCTCTCTATGGAGTTCTCTATGGGGCTCTCTATGGGGCTCTCTATGGAGTTCTCTATGGGGCTCTCTATGGGGCTCTCTATGGAGTTCTCTATGGAGCTCTCTATGGGGCTCTCTATGGAGTTCTCTATGGAGTTCTCTATGGGGCTCTCTATGGGGCTCTCTATGGAGTTCTCTATGGAGTTCTCTATGGGGCTCTCTATGGGGCTCTCTATGGAGCTCTCTATGGAGTTCTCTATGGGGCTCTCTATGGAGCTCTCTATGGAGCTCTCTATGGAGTTCTCTATGGGGCTCTCTATGGGGCTCTCTATGGAGCTCTCTATGGAGTTCTCTATGGGGCTCTCTATGGGGCTCTCTATGGAGCTCTCTATGGAGCTCTCTATGGGGCTCTCTATGGAGCTCTCTATGGAGCTCTCTATGGAGTTCTCTATGGGGCTCTCTATGGGGCTCTCTATGGGGCTCTCTATGGAGCTCTCTATGGGGCTCTCTATGGAGTTCTCTATGGGGCTCTCTATGGGGCTCTCTATGGAGTTCTCTATGGAGTTCTCTATGGGGCTCTCTATGGGGCTCTCTATGGAGCTCTCTATGGAGTTCTCTATGGGGCTCTCTATGGAGCTCTCTATGGAGCTCTCTATGGAGTTCTCTATGGGGCTCTCTATGGGGCTCTCTATGGAGCTCTCTATGGAGTTCTCTATGGGGCTCTCTATGGGGCTCTCTATGGAGCTCTCTATGGAGCTCTCTATGGGGCTCTCTATGGAGCTCTCTATGGAGCTCTCTATGGAGTTCTCTATGGGGCTCTCTATGGGGCTCTCTATGGGGCTCTCTATGGAGCTCTCTATGGGGTTCTCTATGGGGCTCTCTATGGAGCTCTCTATGGAGTTCTCTATGGGGCTCTCTATGGGGCTCTCTATGGAGTTCTCTATGGGGCTCTCTATAGAGCTCTCTATGGGGCTCTCTATAGAGCTCTCTATGGGGCTCTCTATGGAGCTCTCTATGGGGCTCTCTATGGAGCTCTCTATGGAGCTCTCTATGGAGTTCTCTATGGGGCTCTCTGTGGGGCTCTCTATGGTGCCCTCTATGGGGCTCTCTATGGAGTTCTCTGTGGGGCTCTCTATGGAGCCCTCTATGAAGTTCTCTATGGGGCTCTCTATGGGGCTCTCTATGGGGCTCTCTGCGGAGCTCTCTATGGGGCTCTCTGCGGGGCTCTCTATGGGACTCTCTTTGGGGCTTTCTATGGAGTTCTCTATGGGGCTCTCTATGGGGCTCTCTATGGAGCTCTCTATGGGGCTCTCTATGGTGCCCTCTATGGAGCCCTCTATGGGGCTCTCTATGGAGCTCTCTATGGGGCTCTCTATGGAGTTCTCTATGGAGTTCTCTATGGAGCTCTCTATGGAGTTCTCTATGGAGCTCTCTATGGAGTTCTCTATGGAGTTCTCTATGGTGCTCTCTATGGAGTTCTCTATGGTGCTCTCTGTGGGGCTCTCTATGGTGCTCTCTGTGGGGCTCTCTATGGGGCTCTCTATGGGGCTCTCTATGGAGCTCTCTATGGAGCTCTCTATGGAGCTCTCTATGGAGCTCTCTATGGTGCTCTCTATGGAGTTCTCTATGGAGCTCTCTATGGTGCTCTCTGTGGGGCTCTCTGTGGGGCTCTCTATGGAGCTCTCTATGGGGCTCTCTATGGAGCTCTCTATGGGGCTCTCTATGGGGCTCTCTATGGGGCTCTCTATGGAGCTCTCTATGGGGCTCTCTATGGAGCTCTCTATGGGGCTCTCTATGGAGCTCTCTATGGGGCTCTCTATGGAGCTCTCTATGGGGCTCTCTATGGAGCTCTCTATGGAGTTCTCTATGGGGCTCTCTATGGAGCTCTCTATGGGGCTCTCTATGGGGCTCTCTATGGAGCTCTCTATGGGGCTCTCTATGGGGCTCTCTATGGAGCTCTCTGTGGGGCTCTCTATGGAGCTCTCTATGGAGTTCTCTATGGGGCTCTCTATGGAGCTCTCTATGGGGCTCTCTATGGGGCTCTCTATGGAGCTCTCTATGGGGCTCTCTATGGAGCTCTCTGTGGGGCTCTCTATGGGGCTCTCTGTGGAGCCCTCTATGGGGCTCTCTATGGAGCCCTCTATGGGGCTCTCTATGGAGCCGGATCACATATCTCCGGGGTGGCTGCGGAGCGCACGGGGTGTCTTTGGCTCCATTTTAGGGCCAAATTTAGGCAAAGATTTGGCCTTGATTGGTCCCTGAAATGGAGATCAGAGATGCATGGCCTTCTAGTGTGAGGCGAGAGGTTTGCAGAGTTCTGTATATATATATAATGAAGGATGTGTGACGATTGTTATCTCAGAACAGAATTGTCTCTGCAGAGTGAGCGCCCGGTCCCCACACTTCCCTGAAGAAGTTCTGGCGAGGTCCCGTGGAGATGTCTGCACTTGGCACCAGAAGACCAGAAGAGAAACCTGAAGGACAACCTGCAGCCTGGACTTTTCCCAACCTTTGTCTGAAAGCCGAATAATACAATTCTATTCTATGTACTTCAGTCTGAGAGGAGTTATTACTGCGTTGTGGAAAGGTTGGGATTCTCATCTGTTGGGGGGGTGTAAAAAATGAATCTGTCTAAAGATTAAAGTTTATTAGGGCCCTACACAGGGTCCAAACAACCAGAAGAAAGATGGCTGCCCAGGCATGGAGACAAGTCTGGAGCTCCGGGTCTTCCTGTGATCTGCGGCTGTTCAACCTTTCAAAGTCAGAAAACATAAAATACTCCTCTCCAGATCCCTCTCTTACATGAACCCAAAACGTTTACAATGCTCCTCTCTTACATGAACCCAAAACGTTTACAATGCTCCTCTCTTACATGAACCCAATACGTTTACAATGCTCCTCTCTTACATGAACCCAATACGTTTACAACGCTCCTCTCTTACATGAACCCAAAACGTTTACAACGCTCCTCTCTTACATGAACCCAAAACGTTTACAATGCTCCTCTCTTACATGAACCCAATACGTTTACAACGCTCCTCTCTTACATGAACCCAAAACGTTTACAACGCTCCTCTCTTACATGAACCCAATACGTTTACAACGCTCCTCTCTTACATGAACCCAATACGTTTACAACGCTCCTCTCTTACATGAACCCAAAACGTTTACAACGCTCCTCTCTTACATGAACCCAATACGTTTACAACGCTCCTCTCTTACATGAACCCAAAACGTTTACAACGCTCCTCTCTTACATGAACCCAATACGTTTACAACGCTCCTCTCTTACATGAACCCAATACGTTTACAATGCTCCTCTCTTACATGAACCCAAAACGTTTACAACGCTCCTCTCTTACATGAACCCAAAACGTTTACAACGCTCCTCTCTTACATGAACCCAAAACATTTACAACGCTCCTCTCTTATATGTACCCAATACGTTTACAACACTCCTCTCTTACATGAACCCAAAACGTTTACAATGCTCCTCTCTTACATGAACCCAATACGTTTACAACGCTCCTCTCTTACATGAACCCAAAACGTTTACAACGCTCCTCTCTTACATGAACCCAATACGTTTACAACGCTCCTCTCTTACATGAACCCAATACGTTTACAACGCTCCTCTCTTACATGAACCCAATACGTTTACAACGCTCCTCTCTTACATGAACCCAATATGTTTACAACGCTCCTCTCTTATATGTACCCAATACGTTTACAACGCTCCTCTCTTACATGAACCCAATACGTTTACAATGCTCCTCTCTTACATGAACCCAATACGTTTACAACACTCCTCTCTTACATGTACCCAATACGTTTACAATGCTCCTCTCTTACATGAACCCAATACGTTTACAACACTCCTCTCTTACATGTACCCAATACGTTTACAACACTCCTCTCTTACATGAACCCAATACGTTTACAACACTCCTCTCTTACATGAACCCAATACGTTTACAACACTCCTCTCTTACATGAACCCAATACGTTTACAACGCTCCTCTCTTACATGAACCCAATACGTTTACAACGCTCCTCTCTTATATGTACCCAATACGTTTACAACGCTCCTCTCTTACATGAACCCAATACGTTTACAATGCTCCTCTCTTACATGAACCCAATACGTTTACAACACTCCTCGCTTACATGTACCCAATACGTTTACAATGCTCCTCTCTTACATGAACCCAATACGTTTACAACACTCCTCTGTTATATGTACCCAATACGTTTACAACGCTCCTCTCTTACATGAACCCAATACGTTTACAATGCTCCTCTCTTACATGAACCCAATACGTTTACAACGCTCCTCTCTTATATGAACCCAATACGTTTACAACACTCCTCTCTTACATGAACCCAATACGTTTACAATGCTCCTCTCTTACATGTACCCAATACGTTTACAACCCTCCTCTCTTATATGAACCCAATACGTTTACAACCCTCCTCTCTTATATGAACCCAATACGTTTACAACACTCCTCTCTTACATGAACCCAATACGTTTACAACACTCCTCTCTTACATGTACCCAATACATTTACAACACTCCTCTCTTACATGAACCCAATACGTATACAACACTCCTCTCTTACATGAACCCAATACGTTTACAACACTCCTCTCTTACATGTACCCAATACATTTACAACACTCCTCTCTTACATGAACCCAATACGTTTACAACGCTCCTCTCTTACATGAACCCAATACGTTTACAACGCTCCTCTCTTACATGTACCCAATACGTTTACAACGCTCCTCTCTTACATGAACCCAATACATTTACAATGCTCCTTGTCACGGAACGTCCCACACTCCGCTTGAGTGCTTCCGTCATATACCACTTCCTAAGTTCTGGAACACGAGTCCAATAGATCTGGCCATAGGAACCCCAAGAACTAGACAACACCAGTCTTGGAGTACATCAGAACTAACTTTTTATTTGAGATCTCACAGACCTTTATACAGCAGGGATGACTCAAAGCTAACCTAATTAACATGAGCCAATTATCTCATCCTTTATACAACCTAGGTGACTGGGACATGACCTTTCGCCCAGACTTGTGGTCACCGAGCTTCACACAGTTATATCAACACAATAGCAGTCGTCCCGTCTCCTACATTGTATAGAGGACAATGTCATTAGCTCATTCAATTAACATAAACACAGGTTGCGTTCAGAATCAACCAAACCAATAATAGTCTCTACATACATCCTGGGAGATATTGTGGACAAATATTACTGTCCCATTTTAAGTAGTCCAAGATATATTTTCTCACTCACCCTGTGCCAGGATGGCACAGGGTGTCTTAGACATAAGATGTATTCTGAGTTCCACGGGCCCTCCCGTCACATCTCTCCCCTTTCGGCAGGAGACTAACACAGGAGGAGACCCCAGACGGGTTGACTCCGAAGTTAGTCCATAGTTCCAGTCCTCTACTGCCTGTACCCACACAGTACCCCAAACAAATTATTCTAAACTGTGTATTACTCACCCAGCCATCCTCTGCCTCTCTCAGAGAACATATCTGCCGCTGGGGAGAGGCCCGGACTGGCCCTTCTCCCTGGAATCCTTTCTGCCGCTGGAGAGAAGACAGGGGGACTGGGCTCACTCCATCCTGCTGTTGGGGATCTGGGCCGACTGCCCAGCATCCCTGGGGTATACAGGTGGAGACTGAAGCCCCATCAACCGACACCAGATCAAGCTGCAGTTGTGAGGTGATGACTGCATTCTCTCCTTGGATCCTGATCTGCAGCTCGCGATAGACTGCCACCTCCTCACCTTGGGCCTCCACAATTGCTGCAGGTGTGGGGCAGAGGTCTTGGACCCTCTGTCCGGTTGCCAGCACTTCTGCTGGGGGTTTGCCAGGTGGTTCCTCCTCTACAGAAACGTCTATTAAATCCCCAGTCTCTGGAAGTGGTAAAAGTGTGGGACAGAGGTCTTGGACCCTCTGTTCAGTTACCAGATCTTCAGCTGGAGAAGTTTGTTTTAACTCCATAGATGCTGCTGGCAGAAAATCACATGTCCCTGTCAATGTTGTGGGAGAAAGGCCGACTACCTCTTCTCTCAAGAAGGCCGAAGCCACTGTTGGTGCTGGGCAGAACACAGTGAACTTTGGCCCTGATAGCAGCTCTTCTGCTGGAGGCTCATCAGGTTGTTCTTCCTCAGCAGAAAAGTCTATCAAGTCCCATGTCTCTGCAACTGATGTCTGGGGATAGAGGTTCACCATCTCCTGTCCATGGAACCCAGAAGATGTTATCAGTGCTGGGCAGAGGTTAGCAGAGCTCTGCCCTGTTGTCAGCACTTCAGGTTTGGGGACGGCAATCTCCGGATTTTCCACTGCCGATTCTCTGGCATGCTGCTGAACGTGTTCTAGCAGTTTCCTGTATGCCCTTTCCAGATGCTGTTCCTTCCTTAGCAAATGGTCCAGATCAGGTTTGAGCTCTGAGACCCCTGCAAGACTGAGCACAGACTCTCTATAGTCTCTCATGTCCTCAAGGTCAGGTTCCCCCTCATCGCCAAACATAAAAAGATCTGTAAGGCTCTCCCACAGCAATCCAGGGCCGCCAAAGTCATATCCCTCCGGAGAGCATTCTGTTGTCTCCCCTAAATATCCCTCCTCTGCGTGCCATTGCAGAGCCCGATAACGATTGTCCAGCTCTATCTCCTGCTGGACCAACCTGTCCAACTCAGTCACCCATTGCTCCTGGGGCTGCTCTCCCAGGAATGCCATCCGCAATGCCCGTTGGTCACTGGCCCGTTGCTCTTGGGTTGGAAAGCACTTGCCCTGTTTTATACCAGCGAGACGGAGGGCTGCAATCCAGAGCTCCACCCGAATTTGCTGCCTAAGCTCCAGGTATTCATCCTCAGACACAGTCCTGGTGTATGTTGAAAGGATGATCCGCAGCAGCCCCGGGAATTCTGATGCCAGGTCCATATCTCCGCTGGGGTGACTGAAGTCTGCTATGCTGATCTTGGATCCAATTGGAGGTTTGGATGTCCCAGACTTCAGGAAGCTTTCCCGCTGCTGCCACCAATGTCACGGAACGTCCCACACTCCGCTTGAGTGCTTCCGTCATATACCGCTTCCTAAGTTCTGGAACACGAGCCCAATGGATCTGGCTATAGGAACCCCAAGAACTAGACAACACCAGTCTTGGAGTACATCAGAACTAACTTTTTATTTGAGATCTCACAGACCTTTATACAGCAGGGATGACTCAAAGCTAACCTAATTAACATGAGCCAATTATCTCATCCTTTATACAACCTAGGTGACTGGGACATGACCTTTCGCCCAGACTTGTGGTCACCGAGCTTCACACAGTTATATCAACATAATAGCAGTCGTCCCGTCTCCTACATTGTATAGAGGACAATGTCATTAGCTCATTCAATTAACATAAACACAGGTTGCGTTCAGAATCAACCAAACCAATAATAGTCTCTACATACATCCTGGGAGATATTGTGGACAAATATTACTGTCCCATTTTAAGTAGTCCAAGATATATTTTCTCACTCACCCTGTGCCAGGATGGCACAGGGTGTCTTAGACATAAGATGTATTCTGAGTTCCACGGGCCCTCCCGTCACACTCCTCTCTTACATGAACCCAATACGTTTACAACACTCCTCTCTTACATGAACCCAATACGTTTACAACACTCCTCTCTTACATGAACCCAATACGTTTACAACACTCCTCTCTTACATGAACCCAATACGTTTACAACACTCCTCTCTTATATGTACCCAATACGTTTACAACACTCCTCTCTTACATGAACCCAATACGTATACAACACTCCTCTCTTACATGTACCCAATACGTTTACAATGCTCCTCTCTTACATGTACCCAATACGTTTACAACGCTCCTTTCTTACATGAACCCAATACGTTTACAACGCTCCTCTCTTACATGAACCCAATACGTTTACAACGCTCCTCTCTTACATGTACCCAATACGTTTACAATGCTCCTCTCTTACATGTACCCAATACGTTTACAACGCTCCTTTCTTACATGAACCCAATACGTTTACAACGCTCCTCTCTTACATGAACCCAATACGTTTACAACGCTCCTCTCTTATATGAACCCAATACGTTTACAACACTCCTCTCTTACATGTACCCAATACGTTTACAACACTCCTCGCTTACATGTACCCAATACGTTTACAACGCTCCTCTCTTATATGTACCCAATACGTTTACAACACTCCTCTCTTACATGTACCCAATACGTATACAACACTCCTCTCTTACATGAACCCAATACGTTTACAACGCTCCTCTCTTATATGTACCCAATACGTTTACAACACTCCTCTCTTACATGTACCCAATACGTATACAACACTCCTCTCTTACATGAACCCAATACGTTTACAACGCTCCTCTCTTATATGTACCCAATACGTTTACAACACTCCTCTCTTACATGTACCCAATACGTATACAACACTCCTCTCTTACATGAACCCAATACGTTTACAACGCTCCTCTCTTATATGTACCCAATACGTTTACAATGCTCCTCTCTTACATGTACCCAATACGTATACAACGCTCCTCTCTTACATGAACCCAATACGTTTACAACGCTCCTCTCTTATATGTACCCAATACGTTTACAATGCTCCTCTCTTACATGTACCCAATACGTTTACAACACTCCTCTCTTACATGAACCCAATACGTATACAACACTCCTCTCTTACATGAACCCAATACGTTTACAACGCTCCTCTCTTATATGTACCCAATACGTTTACAACGCTCCTTTCTTACATGTACCCAATACGTTTACAACGCTCCTTTCTTACATGAACCCAATACGTTTACAACGCTCCTCTCTTATATGAACCCAATACGTTTACAACGCTCCTCTCTTACATGAACCCAATACGTTTACAACGCTCCTCTCTTATATGAACCCAATACGTTTACAACGCTCCTCTCTTATATGAACCCAATACGTTTACAATGCTCCTCTCTTATATGAACCCAATACGTTTACAACACTCCTCTCTTATATGTACCCAATACGTTTACAACGCTCCTCTCTTACATGTACCCAATACGTTTACAATGCTCCTCTCTTACATGAACCCAATACGTTTACAACGCTCCTCTCTTATATGAACCCAATACGTTTACAACACTCCTCTCTTATATGTACCCAATACGTTTACAACGCTCCTCTCTTACATGTACCCAATACGTTTACAACGCTCCTCTCTTACATGAACCCAATACGTTTACAATGCTCCTCTCTTACATGAACCCAATACGTTTACAATGCTCCTCCTGGTGTTCACTTCCTGCTCCTCTCTGTTTTTTTGGCACTCGGCTGCAGCCGGATTTGTTGGAGGCATTTAAAGTGTAAAGTAAACCGCTGAGGATCTATTTATAACCTGCAAGGTAAAGCCGTAGTGTGCTAGTATACATCCCATACAAGCACATTATGTGACACCTTAGAACAAAGACCTTCCAGTGCTGTCACTGCTGACAAGTCTTCTTTCCGGGTTTGTGGACTTCAGCTGTGTCAGAGCCGCGATGACATCACTCCTGCGCATGCGCAGCAGCCTCCGTTTGCGGCACAGGACTCATGGAAGGAACGGTTCGGGTTGCGCGTTCCTTTAGAGCGCATGCACAGGTGATGTCACATGTCCAGTAAATATCTCCTGAACAGCGAACGTTTAGGAGACATTTATTACAGTACTTATAGGTGAAAGTCATGTTCTACTCCCGGAGTCCGATTCATCCAATCAGGCGAAAGGGGCGGACATATTACCCCTGTGCCCTGCAATCCTCCATCATCTAATACAATGATGAGCATGCGTTGTCTGCCACAAATTCCACTTTCTATGTAATACACGGAGAGAGAGTATGGTACTACTATAGTGGAGCGACATTTCCCCGGCACCCCGACTTCAAGTTGTGCCCCAAATAATGCACACCCCAAATCTACAGCTATAAAGGGGGATGGGCATGGAGGAGGATGGATGTGACGGGAGTGACTTTGGGCGGGGGGCCCGTAGTACCCAGAATCCCTTGGGGTGGTTGGGAAAACCTGATTTCAGCTCCCCATGTACCTCCTATGTCAATCTGTGTCTCTAATAGGGCCACAGGGTGACAGAGAACCCCGGTCTGTACCAATCGGACTCACCGTACAACCGCACCAGAATGTTACACACAGAGAAGGGGTTAATGTCCCGAAAGGTGATCTATCAGGTCACTCTTTATATGGTTAATAGGTGGATCAGTGTGGTGTGATAATACATAAGGGGTAAGTAAATGTAAAGGTCCACCTGTATGAGGACAAACCTCTAACACAAGAGGATGAGTCCACAATGCTGCTCTTAGTTACACCAATACATTGTGAATGATTGTTGGCTCCCCCTCATAGGTCCCCCCTCAGTAGCCCCGATAACCCCTGCAGGGGTAATACACATGTAGATCCACCATCCAGACCAGTATTCCCAGGTTCCAGCATCTGCAGTTTCTCAGGAGTCCCTTGGATTTCCAGACAGCTATACTCCTCATGGAAGAGAAAAAATGGCTCCCATAGTGTAGTATCCAAAGAATATTCCATTTATAAATAATTGTTTAAAAAAAAACAAATATAAAAAACAACAGATATAAAAACAAATCCATACAGCATAGGTGTTCTAGCACAAAAACCAGCCCCATCTGATGGGTAGCAAGAGGAACTCGAGCTGTGGATTCGCAGCGTGTTCTTCAACTGCGTTCCACTCACTAGCTCTGGTTCCCGGAAGTGACGTAGTGTGCGTGGCGGTGCCATACGCGTTTTGTCATAGACGTCTTCAGCGGCGGTGCCATCTTACTACACCCTATGCTTTTTATGGGAGAGCGGCCGTGTAGATCCCACCCCCTTGACTCTAAAAGCAACCAATCCATAACAGGGGGTGGAGTGTTCCCACAAGGTGCAGAATAATCAATGCTACACTAAAGGATCTAAACCGGCATGTGGATAAATGTAAAAAATATATATGAATGTAATAAAGGAAGCCCCGCTCTCCCATACTACCTATATACATTACAAACCAAGAGGGAATAACCGACAACAATGAGTACCAGAGAGGAGCAATGTGTATAATATATATATAGCAATGTGATGAAAGCATATACCAAGAAATAATAAAAGACTCCCCCTATTGGCAGAAGGTGAGAGTGCGGGTGTCCAAGCCTGCAGACATCCCAAAAAACATACCTAGATATTACCTGGTAAAACTGCCTAAAAAAGCCCAGGACTGAGAAGACAACAAGAACAGGCTTGATGGATATGTGCCACACCAATTAGCCCTAAACGTCAACCTGCTACACATATACATATACATACATATACCTAACCCTAAGTACTGGATTAAAGGCACAATTGTGGAATCTATTCACCCTTATCCCCCTGTCAGCAGAAGGTGAGAGCGCGGGTACCCAACGCCACAATAGAGCCCCCAACTGTGATTAATTGTTAAGTAGTAGACTATGGTGACCTGCCCATCATGTGGGTATATGTAACAACAATTAGCATTAGAAAGTGATACACGGCATACATAGTATATAGCACATATGCAAAATCAAATATTATAAAGACATATGGTCCAGTATAAGGGCTGAACAGGATGTTCACCCAGGCTCCTCCTATCGGCAGAATGTGAGAGTGCGCGTGCTCAAAAATCAGAGCAAAACCAGATATTATCTGGTAAAACTATCTGAAGCTGAACTCAGCAAACTGGGCCACAATGAAGAAAAAACATACTAAGACAACAACATCATCATAGTACAAGAAGGTGTATAATGTTCCACATGTCCAGTACCTAGGGTATATACCCGGAGAATCCCGGTCTGTACCCTCAGACTTCCCCCACTATGAGTGCATTTGGACAAATCGTGAGTCAAACCGCCATTTCAGATGTTACCCGGTGGAAGAACCCACCACAGATCATAAATGGGTCAAAAACTCTAGAACTTAACCTAAAGGCCCAAAAGGGCATGATGCTGGATAGAGTACTACCTGGCTCTGTCAGGAGGGGATTTGTAGTACCACACAAAAAAAGTATATATAAAAATATATATGTACTGTTGGTGGAACCTCTATATAATGTGCTTAAAAAGAGTACCCAACAGGCACACCTGATAGTGTGAGGGAAAGGAAAATATATATATGTGTTCAAATATAAACATTGGGAATGTATATTGATGGTATATACATAACCATATCATGCCCCTCCCAGACAACCATCGATACCAGCATGAGCATACCATTCACTCAATTATTTTATTCTTGTATCTAAGACTAGCTATCATGGGTTGGCTATGAGACAATTGAGATCTATATGCAGGTTGAGGCCCCTGGGGGCAAGGGATCACAACCCATAGATCCAGGCTGTTTCTTTTTGTGATATTAGAGTTGTTTTGTTTCCTCCTCTCCAATGATCTTTGATGAGATCAATCCCATAAAATATTAAACCAGTGGGATCCCTGTGATGAACCTCATCAAAATGGTGTGATAAATTGTGTTTCGGGAACCCCTTCCTGATATTATTAATATGTTCCCGTATGCGTACAAGAAGAGGGCGGGTGGTTCTACCCACATACTGAAGGTGGCATGGGCCTTCAATAACGTAGGTCACATGAGTACTATGACATGTAATCAGTTCCCTTATCTGATATTCTTTATGATCAGTTTTTGACTTAAAGGTTTCCCTTTTACGGGGTTGTTTTTTGCTAACGCTACACACCAAAGATTTTTGGCATTTGTACAAATCCTTCATCTCTGAGAAGATTTTTATCTGTTTCGGTGGGTTAATTACATTGTGAACTAAGTAGTTCCGGAGAGTAGGTGCTCTCCTATACACAAAATGTGGCTTATTGGGCAGTATTTTCGATAGAACACGATCCTCCTTCAGGATAGGCCAGTATTTTTTCAGGATATGTTCAAAGGCTTTATATTGGGTATTAAACTCTGTGATGAAGGCCATCTCCATTTTGTTTTCCTTTTTATTCGATTTTTTGAACAGAGTATTTCTATCCATGCTTGCTATGTCTATCTTCTAGTTTTAGCAGTTGGTCTAGCGTATATCCTTTTTCTTGGAAACGCTCAATTAGAATGTCAGCCTGCCGTTTGAAATCATCTATTAAATCACAACTTCTATGCAATCTTAGCAGTTGGCCCTTAGGAATATTCCCTTTCCACCTTGGGTGGTGGCAACTGGACGTTGGTATGTACCCATTTCTATCGGTTGCCTTAAAGAAAGTTCTGGTACATAGGCTCTCCCCTTTCTTTAAAATCTCTAGGTCCAGGTAGTCGATCTTTTGATCACTCCATTTTCATGTAAAGGTGATGCCATATCTATTAATGTTCAGATCTTTCAAAAATTGTTCAAACGTTTCAGCTGTACCATCCCATAGAATGATAAGGTCGTCTATGTACCTACGGTACAGTTTCAATTAAGGAAGCCTTTTTGCATAGACATACTCCTCCTCCACATGTCCATGAGGAGATTGGCTACACTCGGGGCATAACGCGCCCCCATCGCTACTCCTTTTGTTTGAATGTAGTAATTGTGATCATACCAAAAATAGTTACATCCCATAGCAAGCTGTAAGCCTTTGTGTATGTAATTAATCTGTTCCTGTTTTATGGCTGTGTGTTCATGTAGGGCCTTCTCTACACCCAACAAGCCATCCTTCTGTACTATGCTTGTGTATAAAGAATTCACATCAATAGTGGCTAATAGTTCTCAGCCCCACTTATTTCCTGAAGGTCCTTTATAAGCTGTGAACTATCACAGATAGGATTTCCCTTGTTGTACCAACGGTTTAAGGTATTTGTCCAGGTAATCTCCCAACCTTGAGGATACGGAATTTATCCCGCTGATAATTGGTCTACCGGGTGGCTTTACAAGCTTCTTGAGAATCTTCGGAGTGTAATAAATTACCGGAGTCTTTGTTGAATTGGATACCAGGTATTCAGCTTCTTTGGCATTCAGTATTCCAATATCCTTTCCTTTGTTTACAAAGGCCTTCAATTTTTTCTCATATTTCAGTTTTGGGTTCCCTTTAAGCTTCTTATAGGTGTGTTCTACCTTAAGTAGATTCTCCATCTCTTCTTCATAATTACTCTTGTTTAGAATCACCAGTCCTGCCCCCTTGTCTGCTGGGCGTATTACAACTTCATTTCTTTTCTCTAATTCTTTGATAGTTTTCCAAACGTTTTTAGTTTTTGTATTCTTTCTTGCAAGTCTACACGGCCGCTCTCCCATAAAAAGCGTAGGGTGTAGTAAGATGGCACCGCCGCTGAAGACGTCTATGACAAAACGCGTACGGCACCGCCATGCACACTACGTCACTTCCGGGAACCAGAGCTAGTGGGTGGAACGCAGTTGAAGAACACGCTGCGAATCCACAGCTCGAGTTCCTCTTGCTACCCATCAGATAGGGCTGTTTTTTGTGCTAGAACACCTATGCTGTATGGATTTGTTTTTATATCTGTTGTTTTTTATATTTGTTTTTTTTTTAAACAATTTTTTATAAATGGAATATTCTTTGGATACTACACTATGGGAGACATTTTTTCTCTTCCATGAGGAGTATAGCTGTCTGGAAATCCAAGGGACTCCTGAGAAACTGCAGATGCTGGAACCTGGGAATACTGGTCTGGATGGTGGATCTACATGTGTATTACCCCTGCAGGGGTTATAGGGGCTACTGAAGGGGGACCTATGAGGGGGAGCAAGTCTCCTGTCAAGAGCTGCCAGCACAAAAATCACCTGAAATAATCTGTTCAAGCACCAACAATCATTCACAATGGAACGGCTGTATACGTGCGTTTTTTTTGCAGTTGGTGCGATTTCTATTTTTGCTACACCCAACTGAATAGTTTTGGAGCACAAATATGTTTTATATCATCTGGTGGTGTTTGGACAATTTACAATATTAAGGTTATATATATGGAGTTTTCACTTCTGATTAATTCTGGATTTAGTATTTTGGATTATTATGAGGTTGGATTCATTATCATCACTGGTTAAATATTATTTATTCATTTTTTTAAATGTATTGGTGTAACTAAGAGCAGCATTGTGGACTCATCCTCTTGTGTTAGAGGTTTGTCCTCATACAGGTGGACCTTTACATTTACTTACCCCTTATGTATTATCACACCACACTGATCCACCTATTAACCATATAAAGAGTGACCTGATAGATCACCTTTCGGGACACAGGTAGCGCCATTAACCCCTTCTGTGTCAAATCCCTATTTTCAAGAGCTTTCTTATGGGAGCGTTTTAGGGGAGGGTGCAACCTTTACATTCATCCCCTCTCTTCTTATCTACAGGGTGACTTAAGCCTGGTACACACGATCAGATTGCTGGCCAACCGAGCGTCTGATTTTTGTCAAAAGGGATCTTGTCCTGCATACTAACGGTACACAATTGTTGGCCAACAAACACGAACGTAGTGAAGTGTACTAACGGTCATATTTTAGGACAACAGTCTGTCAGCAGGCAATCCCCTGCCAACAATCTGATCGTGTGTACGAGGCTTTAGACATAGGAGGTGTATGGGGAGCTGAAACAATGGTTTCCCAACTTCGCCAAGGGATTCTGGGTAACACAGGCCCCCCGCCCAAAGTGACTCCCATCACAATGGACATGGTGGAGGATGGGCATGGTAGAATGGAGGGAAATGTGCTAATAGAAAAATGTTTTACCTTCTCAGATCTACAGATGGTTGAGCTGCATGTCCGTTATTAATAGGAAAATACTGATTGAACAGAATGAGCGGAAAACTAAGAGGGGTATTTTGCAGGGTTGGGGTCAATATTCAGGACGGTAAGCACCCCGAGGTGAACACCCAGAATACAAGAAGTCTGTGTTCTGGACATTCTTCCCAGGACACATACTGCCCATTGGTACCGCCCGGTCTCCTCTCACCGGACACAAGTCCCCTCCATGGCTGCAGAGTCAGAAGACCCCCCGCTAGGGCGCCACTCACCACATCCCATTGCTTTATTACAGGGATTTATATAGTGGCAACATTTCATATATCGGACATGAAAGACATCTGTCTTCTCTATGTTCTCTTTCAAATCAAGTTCCAGCTCTTCCTTCTACTCAGGAGCACATGAAGGGATTCAGGACCCAAGACAAGGGACAGGGTGATAGAAAGCAAAGCCATGCATACAAATGTATAACATACAGAGGGGGGATTTACTCAGAATATGGTGCATGGGAACCAATCGGCTTCTAACTTCAGCTTCTTCAATGAAGCTTTGAAAATAAAACCTGGAAGCTGATTGGTTTCAATGCAGAGCTGCACCAGATTTTGCACTCTCCAGGTTTAGTAAATCGATCCCATTGCTTGTCATGGATGGGAAGTTGGTAAAACCAAAGAGGAGAAGAAGAGAAGCGTTTGCACATGGCTTGGATCTCTCCCACTGAGGCCTGAGATAAATGATTGATCCCACAACAGACTCTATAGGAGAATGGAATCTACCGATCGCTTCTGCGGGTCTAATGAGGCAGTAACAATTCTCTATTATGATCGATTGAAGTCACTCAGAATAGATGAATGAGACCTTCCATAGGTGGAATCAGTATAATATGGGAAGAGACAATACAGATTCATCTATTATAGGAACAAAGAAGCTTCGGGGGGACTGTAAGAGCCAGCAGAGGAAAGGAGTATCAGTGAAGTGTAAGCTCTTGTGCAAATCACTGAGAACCTCAGACTGGCATCGAATGGGGACTCAATATCTAAAATGATTCATCTTCCAAAACACGTTCCTTACATATTCCCTTAACTCATTTTTCTTCTGGTTCCAATGGTCACAGTGCCCTATGGATGATCCCATTGTTATAGGCTACCCATAATTCTCTAATTCCACCAGCAAGGGTCATGGCCTGGGCTATACACACACATGGATGGAATACCCACAAGGACATTATATCCCCTTATTACAGTCTACAGACAAATGGAGTTAAATCAGTTGAAAGCATTTTTTTTATATAAAATAATAAACATGTTGTACTTACCTGATCTATATAATGGAATCGCACAGAGTGGCCCCGATCCTCCTCTTCTGGAGTCCCCCTGCTGGCGCTTTCCACTCTTCTTCTCTGAGCTCCCTATTAACAAATCCACACCCAGCGACTCCAATTCCCACTCACAGCACATAAAAACAAATCTGAATTCCATGCGGATCATAATCTACCATTTCATCCAGTTCTGTAGAACACAAAAATTATTAATACAGGAAAAATACTGTAAAAATACTTTTCTTGGAATACATCAGGGATCCAGGATAAAGTATTGAAATACACAGATTGGGGATTGGATATTAGCAAACAAAGCTGGAAGGTGGACCCAGTAAAAACCCATCACACTCCCAGAATGCCTCAGTTTTGAAGGAAACAATAGTAGGAGTGGATCAGAAGAACAGAAGGGAGGGACTCATGTCCCTTAATGTACTCCAAGAAAAGGGATTTTGTGGTAAGTCCAAAATCGTATTTTCCTAATTATACCACAAAGGACACGAGGCAAAAATTCAGGTAAATCGGGAAATCCAAAATCAGTCCAACTGAGGGGTGGGTGGACAACGCAGCAAGAAAGGCTAAGAAGCTCACAATGAGTGTAATGAGAAGCTCAACACAACCTACAGAGACCCTAAAGAACCGGATCATCTAAGCAGGGCTGCTGATAGAAATCACGGGGCCCCATACAGACTACCTAACAGGGCCCCCCCAAGAAAATATTAAAGCTATATTTTGCTAAAAATACAATAAAACGATTAGCAGACACAAATACAACATTAACTCATAGAATTCCTGACAAATCTAAAAGATAAAACTGAGTTAATAAATAAAAATGAAGGCGAGATGAAAAAAAATATACAGGCTGTGGGATCAGAGGGAGAGAAACAAAGTTAGGCTCTACGAACACTGGGCTTAAAAAAAACTCCAATTCACCTAGCAGAAAAAAATACTCATATAGAACATTTTTTTTACAAAGTTTAGGAGAGTTTTACGTTTTTTTCTGCCAGTAATCTCCAATCAGAGACGCAAACCAGAAGGTTTTTTTTTTCCTGCCTCTAAACGCTGAGCTCAAAATACGCCTGTAAACGTTGCAATGTGCATGGACACATAGGATAACATTGAGCTGCTTTTACAGACAGAACACAAAACTCCTGTAGAAGCAGTGAATTTTAAATCAGTGTGCATGGAGCCAAAGTTAGAGAGATAAACTCAGGAGCTGAAATAACCTTAAAGTGGAATTCCACCCAAAAGTAGAACTTCCACTCATCGGATTCCTCTCCCCCTCCGGTGTCACAATTGGCACCTTTCAGGGGGGAGGGAGGTGCAGATACCTGTATATTACAGGTATCTGTACCCACTTCTGGCATAAATAGCCGCAGAATCTGCAGTTATTTATGCCACTTCCTGTTCCCTCCCCCCCCGCTGTCTGCTGGGAAACACACGGGTCCCAGAGACAGCAGGGACCATCCGTATTGCGCTGCGCAACTTGCGCATGCGCAGTACGGAACCGGGAAGTGAAGCCACAAGCCTTCACTTCCTGATTCCCTTACCGAAGATGGAGGCGGCAGCACCCCAGGACCGAGAGACGGTTCGGCCTCAGGTGCCGACATCGAGGGTGCCCTGGACAGGTAAGTGTCCATGTTTTAAAAGTCAGCAGCTGCAGTATTTGTAGCTGCTGACTTTAAAAAAAAAAAATTCGGCGGAGCTTCACTTTAAAAACCAGTGCTGAGAAATGGGGCCCACACAGGAAGGGGGATTAGTGAAGGACAACTGTCTCTTTCTTAGCAGATAAAAACTGGCAGCAGGGAAAGGGGAGGAGAGCAGCTTTAATCTACTGGAGGAAAAGAAACACAATTGTCGTCTGTCACTAATCCTCCTCTCTGTGTGGGCCCCCCTATGTTATCGGCCCACCAGGGCTGGTGGTCCCCCCCTATCAGCTGCCCTGCATCTAAGCCAACATAAGCTGAGGCCTGACCATACACTTGGGGAAACCAAAGAAAGGTCTGGACAGAAGACCAGATGGCAGTCTTGCATATCTGAAAGACAGATGGCAGATGCTGAAATCCCAAGAAGCATTAACTGATCTGTTGGACTGACAGGGAAAGCTGGAACCTTGCTCTTAAATCCATTGGACTATATGGAATGTGAAGCAGGTTGCTCCCTATGAGGACCCTCAGAAATGCCAAACAAAGTCAGACTGTTGAAAGTAAGTCAAAAGCTGAGAGATGAACTCAAACAGCCTGAACCACATCCAGACAATAGAGATAAAACATCTTAGTATGTTTAGGAGCAGGACACTTGGGGCTGATGTACTAAAACTGGAGAGTGCAAAATCTGGTGCAGGTCTGCATAGAAACCAGAGTCCAGGTTTTATTCCCAATGCTTAATGGAACAAGCTGAGGTTAGGGTAGGTTGGGGGTTCCAGTTCTAGTAAAACTACCCCAGAGAGATGGTCGAAAATGTCTTGGTTAACGTGAAAGAAAGAAATAACCTTGGGAAGAAATGAGGTCTTGGGCCATTTATGTAGCACAAGAAAGGGTTCTTTACAAATTAAGGCCGCCAACCCACAGACTCGCCTCACTGAAGTGATGGCAATGAGAAAGGAAACCCTGCATGTAAAGGGGAGACAGAGGAATATCCCTAATAGGGGCAAAGGTGAAGTATCTGAAGAACAACCAGGTTGAGATCTCGCCGAGTCACATACAGGTGGAATAATGTAAGTGTAACCCTGTTCTAAGGCCATCACTTAAAAATGAGAGGTAATCCGGTTCTGAAGGAGAACATCTAAAGTTCGAAGTTTGTCCCCTGATGATACTCAAGGCCAACCATTGATCCACAGCAGACAACACAGACAGGATTTGTCCAGCGGAGAACTTCCTGTAATGTAATTTTCTTATTTTTCACCAAGAGAAATATACATTCCAGATGCAATGGGAGGCTTCACAAGAAGCCGATTTCCCAACTTTAAGAGCAAAATACTACCAAATCCAACAAGCTTCTGTCCCTCCAGATCTGAACTTTAACAGCCAGGTCGTTAAAGACACTAACTGAAAAGTAGCGTGTTGTTGAAACTAAAGGCAAGAAGGTCCATGTCAAGCATCTCTCACCTGTGACAGAAGTCCTGAAACACCTCAAGGTGAAGAGAACCATCTCTGGAGTCCAGTCCTTGGCGACTGAGGAGACCTACCTGGGATTTGCATGATAGACGGGACTGTAATGTGAATTCTGACCGAGCCAGAATCAGATCTGCTCCTCTTTAAGCTGTGACACTTCTGCTTCCTCCCTGGTGATTGCTATAAGCCAGGGGTAGGCAACCTTAAAGGATAGGTTCACCTTTTTTTTCTAAATTCCAGCTCCTCTATGTACCAATGTAGCATTCATGTACTTTTTTTGCAAAAATATCAAAGCTTTGCATAAAATTTACAGACACGTACCTTACCTTACATCCATGTTTCCAAACGTATCTATTGCTTCTGTCTTCCATACAGACTGGAGGTCATGACACAGGAAGGAGCTGACCAGTGAAATTTTAGGATAGGGGGGGCGCCAGGCCCCGCCCCTCCTTTTTGACCCCTCCCACTTGGTGAAAATGGGCGTGGTTTCAGCGGAATAGTGAGCGTGGCTCTAAGGTGGTGTGGTTAGTGTCTGAGTTGAACAAGGGATGGAGGGAGAGGGAGAGAGGGGTGGAGAGACAGCAGGCCCAGATCCTACACAACAACAGAAATATGTGTATTCTAGAAAGTTTAATAATCAGCAGATAAAGATCCTCCAAACACCTGGTGTTAGCACTTCAATCATCCCGGCACCATGGTTGTTATGGTGTCAGGATGATTGAAGCGCATTATTTCTATTATTACATTGTAATATAAAATGAAATCAATCAACTCACCATAATGCAGAATCAGTGGGAGCCCCAAGCTTGTCACTAGCCACGTCGCCTGCCACCAGATGCCATCAGGTGTCCCCAGTGGAGTCCCTCCTTACATGCAGCCTGTGTCACAAAAAATGCAGCCTGTGTCACCACCAAATTGCAGCAGCATGTGTCACCAAATTGCAGCAACATGTGTCACCAAATTGCAGCAGCATGTGTCACCAAATTGCAGCAGTGTCACCAAATTGCAGCAGTATGTGTCCCCAAATTGCAGCAGTGTCCCCAAATTGCAGCAGGGTCACCAAATTGCAGCAGTATGTGTCCCCAAATTGCAGCAGTGTCACCAAATTGCAGCAGTATGTGTCCCCAAATTGCAGCAGTGTCACCAAATTGCAGCAGTATGTGTCCCCAAATTGCAGCAGTGTCACCAAATTGCAGAATTATGTGTCCCCAAATTGCAGCAGTGTCACCAAATTGCAGAATTATGTGTCACCAAATTGCAGAATTATGTGTCCCCAAATTGCAGCAGTGTCACCAAATTGCAGCAGTGTCACCAAATTGCAGCAGTATGTGTCCCCAAATTGCAGCAGTGTCACCAAATTGCAGAATTATGTGTCCCCAAATTGCAGCAGTGTCACCAAATTGCAGAATTATGTGTCACCAAATTGCAGAATTATGTGTCCCCAAATTGCAGCAGTGTCCCCAAATTGCAGCAGTATGTGTCCCCAAATTGCAGCAGTGTCCCCAAATTGCAGCAGTATGTGTCACCAAATTGCAGCAGTGTCACCAAATTGCAGCTGTATGTGTCCCCAAATTGCAACAGTGTCCCCAAATTGCAGCAGTGTCACCAAATTGCAGCAGTATGTGTCCCCAAATTGCAGCAGTGTCCCCAAATTGCAGCAGTGTCACCAAATTGCAGAAGTATGTGTCCCCAAATTGCAGCAATGTCACCAAATTGCAGCAGTGTAACCAAATTACAGCAGTGTCCCCAAATTGCAGCAGTATGTGTCACCAAATTGCAGCAGTGTCACCAAATTGCAGCAGTATGTGTCACCAAATTGCAGCAGTGTCACCAAATTGCAGCAGTGTCCCCAAATTGCAGCATGTGTCACCAAATTGCAGCAGTATGTGTCACCAAATTGCAGCATGTGTCACCAAATTGCAGCAGTGTCCCCAAATTGCAGCAGCATGTATCACCAAATTGCAGCATGTGTCACCAAATTGCAGCAGTATGTGTCCCCAAATTGCAGCAGTGTCACCAAATTACAGCAGTGTCCCCAAATTGCAGCAGTGTGTGTCCCCAAATTGCAGCAGTGTCACCAAATTGCAGCAGTATGTGTCACCAAATTGCAGCAGTGTCACCAAATTGCAGCAGTGTCCCCAAATTACAGCAGTGTCCCCAAATTGCAGCATGTGTCACCAAATTGCAGCAGTATGTGTCACCAATTTGCAGCAGTGTCACCAAATTGCAGCAGTGTCCCCAAATTGCAGCAGCATGTGTCACCAAATTGCAGCATGTGTCACCAAATTGCAGCAGTATGTGTCCCCAAATTGCAGCAGTGTCACCAAATTTCAGCAGCATGTGTCACCAAATTGCAGCATATGTCACCAAATTGCAGCAGTGTCACCGTATTGCAGCAGTGTCACCAAATTGCAGCAGTATGTGTCCCCAAATTGCAGCAGTGTCACCAAATTGCAGCAGTGTCACCAAATTTCAGCAGCATGTGTCACCAAATTGCAGCAGTGTCCCCAAATCGCAGCAGTATGTGTCCCCAAATTGCAGCAGTGTCCCCAAATTGCAGCAGTGTCACCAAATTGCAAAAGTATGTGTCCCCAAATTGCAGCAGTGTCCCCAAATTGCAGCAGTATGTGTCCCCAAATTGCAGCAGTGTCCCCAAATTGCAGCAGTGTCACCAAATTGCAGCAGTATGTGTCCCCAAATTGTAGCAGTGTCCCCAAATTGCAGCAGTGTCACCAAATTGCAGCTGTATGTGTCCCCAAATTGCAATTGTGTCCCCAAATTGCAGCAGTGTCACCAAATTGCAGCAGTGTGTGTCACCAAATTGCAGCAGTGTCCCCAAATTGCAGCAGTGTCACCAAATTGCAGCAGCGTGTGTCCCCAAATTGCAGCAGTGTCACCAAATTGCAGAAGTATGTGTCTCCAAATTGCAGCAGTGCCCCCAAATTGCAGAAGTGTCACCAAATTGCAGCAGTGTGTGTCCCAAAATTGCAACAGTGTCACCAAATTGCAGAAGTATGTGTCCCCAAATTACAGCAGCATGTGTCCCCAAATTGCAGCAGTGTGTGTCCCCAAATTGCAGCAGTATGTGTCCCCAAATTGCAGCAGTGTGTGTCCCCAAATTGCAGCAGTGTCCCCAAATTGCAGCAGTGTGTGTCCCAAAATTGCAGCAGTGTCCCCAAATTGCAGAAGTATGTGTCCCCAAATTGCAGCAGTGTCCCCAAATTGCAGCAGTATGTGTCACCAAATTGCAGCAGTGTCCCCAAATTGCAGCAGTATGTGTCACCAAATTACAGCAGTGTCCCCAAATTGCAGCAGTGTGTGTCCCAAAATAGCAGCAGTGTGTGTCCCCAAATTGCAGCAGTATGTGTCACCAAATTGCAGCAGTGTCACCAAATTGCAGAAGTGTCACCAAATTGCAGCAGTGTGTGTCCCCAAATTGCAGCAGTGTCTCCAAATTGCAGCAATATGTGTCCCCAAATTGCAGCAGTGTCCCCAAATTGCAGCAGTGTCTCCAAATTGCAGCAATATGTGTCCCCAAATTGCAGCAGTGCCCCCAAATTGCAGCAGTGTGTGTCACCACCAAACGCCCCTCCTCCGGTTACTTACCTTGCTATATGTTGTCCTCTCCAGCGGTGTCTCCTGTGAAGAGCTCCGTTCTTCTCATACTTCCTGTTTCCTCGAGAGAGAGAGAGAGAGAGAGAGAGAGAGAGAGATACAGGAAGTGACATCATACTCAGATGTCAATCAAACCGCCTGGTGATAGTAATAGATACTAGTGCTGGGCGGAAGCTACTCGGTGCTTCACAAAGCGCCGCAAGGCGGGCTAAAAGCCCGCAAATGCAGCACCACATCTGCAATCTCGTGATTGCATACATGTGGTGCTTCCCATAGGTGCACTGTGTCCGGCGTCTGAAGACAGTGCACTTAAGGACCCAGGCACCCCCTATGGACGGGTGTTATATTCTTAATATCTAAATTTTAATTGGCTTTATTGAAAAGAATATGCATTTTCCATATTTGTTTTAATGATAGGACTTTGAGCTAGTGATATCCAGATGGCCATTCATTGACTGAAAATGCAGGTCAAGACCCTGTCAGAATTTGATGGATTTTGTAAATAATATATGTTTTGGTTGAAAATCTTCCTATGTAACCGATACTTTGTTTGATTTATGCGTTTATGTTCTAAGAGGTCTGATGTTTAGTCTGAAAGCCTCTCACATATATCTGTTTTCATGTTTAAAAGGTTTGGTTCAGTTAAAAACAGATGTTGCTCTTTGTTAGCCCCCGCTTTTCGAAAGGTGGAGAAAAGGGGAGTGTATGGGAGGGATTTGTGTTTGGGCGCGAATTTGAAAGACTGAGTTCATATATTCAAAGGATAAACAACATCCTGTCTCTTTACACACATATCCTGCTCCAAGCTACATACACCTATTCAAGCCAAGACACAAGAGGTTAATCGGCCATTTTTAATAGGCCATGACAAAAGGGAAGCACATGGTCTAATGACTTTAAGAACTTTTTCAGATCTTTGAAACAAATGAACTATATTTGAACATTTTTTGCATATATGAAACAACACTAATTCTGAATATGAATGTACTATTTTTGTAAGTATTTTCCAAGTTTATGTGTGTACAATAAAACACACAGTTTGATTTAAGCTGACTCAAGCAGAACTAATTCCAAAATTCGTCTCACGAGAATCATCATTATTGAAGGCTTTTTATACAATATTAAGCCATTTATTTCATTGGCGGACGCCAGCCAGTTTCAATCGTCAGAAGTTTTGTGCCACGTTCTTCTTCCGTTGTTCAGAGGGGAAATGTGATGAACAGGAGAAAACTTTGCAATTATTGAAAGAACCTAGAAGAAACGCCAGATTGATGTTTTTGATGTTTGATTGCGTGAAGACCAGAGTATTTTGGATCAGAAGTCTTGACAGACGGTTTAATTAGAGTCCAGCGGAAAACGGAAAAGTTTTATATTCGGTGAGTACCAAAATATGGAATTTATAAATGTTATAGCTGAAGAAAGTAATTTAGAATTTGAAGGTTTAGCCAGCTATATTTCAGACACTAAGTTATGGCAATCAATGTATAATCAATGCCTACAGGCAAATAAAGAAATTGAGAAGAATAGATTTTCATTAGCTAAATCTAAGAAGAAATTAAACAATGTGATGAAATTAGTCTTCAATGCAATGGTTTTTGATATGCCAGGAAAACAAAGGCAAAGTGTAACAGAAATTGCACAAACACAGGAGAATTTACATATTGAACAATTAATGATTGAAAAAGATGCATTAGAACATAAAATGAATACATTATTGGAATCAGTTAAAGAAAAAGAAAGTTGTATTGCTTTTTTAACTCAGAAAGAAATTGAACAAGAGAATGTTATAAGTTTGCTTAAAACGCAATTATTGCAAGCTCAGTCTTCTGCACATGCTCAGTGTTTAGCTTATGAACACGTGACAAAGTCAGAGGCGAGGGATGATGATGCTGATTCTGGATTTGACTCAGTGGGGTCATTTGAGGAGGTTAATGTTTCCTCAGACAATGAAAGCGTGAAGTCTGTTGATTTGAATAATAGTAATATTCAACAGAAATGTAAATTTTCATCGCCATATACTCAAAGAAAGGTATATGCAAAAAAACCAACTCTTAAATGTTTAGTTTGCAAAAGAGAGGGTCACATAGCTAGGTTTTGTGTGATGGCTAATAATAACGATATACAAAAGAGGTTGTATTATCCGAAAACGATGCCAAGGCGCTATGAAGTATATTCTGTGCGCTGGTGTAGTAATTTGAGGTATAGAGGTCATAATAATCAAACTAATTTCCCTTTTAAGACCCAAATGCAAAGATTGCAAACTGCAAATAGTCCATTAAGACAGGAAAGGTATCACTATGTATCATATGACACTGTGAAAAACAATGTTAGCAGTCCTTAAATGAACTGCATGGATGGTAAGGATTTTCTGGTTATTGATTCTTTGCTATGGATAATAAGGTTATGATTTGAGGTTCAGAGATTTGGTTTTTATTTGATATATTTTTAGTATTTTCAAGGATAATCCTTTGGATTATTAATTTTTTATTAATTTTTCCCAGTTATGATTATTATGATTTTAATTTTTTATTTTTTGTTCAGATGGAACATTGAGAGGTTTAGTTCATCTGATAAGGGGGTAATTAACAGCTTTGTACTCAATTAGCAAAGGATGCAGATTTGTATGGAGAATTAGTGATTTTAACCTGAATATGGTCAAAATTATGTTGTGGAAAAAACAAATATAAGATTTTCTTTCGTTTTCAGAGGTTTAAAAGGTGATAAATCAATCTTTTCTTCCTCATCGGTTGTTATTAGATCTATATTTTTGTTAATGATAACTGGATCTAATATCATGACTTAGATGGATTTTCTATATTTTAATGTACCACAACACCTACAGGTGGAATTCACTAAATTTAATTATGACAGTTTAGATCTCATTGGTAAGCAAAAATTGCTTGAAATTCTTAAAGAGAAATTCTATTGGGACAAATGGAAGAGACAGTAGACAGAGTAATTAAATATTGTCTAATCTGTGTACAAAGATATTTTAATTACTGACAGGATATGGATTAATCATGTTTTCTAGTTTGGGGTATACTAGGAAACCTCAGTAGTGACAGAGGATTCCATTTATAGGTAAAATCATGCAGGTAATGTGTAAAATCTTGGGAATAGGACAGAGATTTCATGTATCATATCATTCACAGTTTGCAGGTACAGCTTTTTCAGTTAAAAAGTATTCTTCATTTGATTTTTTTTTTTTTTCAATAAATGTTTATTAAAATTTTTCAGACATACATAAAGTCACAGTTATCGGGTATACATTGAAACAGAAGCTGTTAATACAATCAATAAGTCATACAATCAATAAGTCATACAATTGATAAATAAAGCAGAAATGTAAGAACGAGTTCAAAATACGGCCAACTGAGCCTCTTACTAGGTCACTTCTGTATTAGTGATGGAGGTGAAGTTCTGACCCAGTAAAGGATTCCTATGGTAAAGCGGGAATACCCTAATTAACAAGTGTATAAACGAAGGATCATTAAGCATCTCCGTGTGAGGGAGAAGGGGTTGATGTGGGGGTAGGGGTCCAATCGGGGTAATGTTATGTACCGATCAAAGCCACCCTTAAACCCATTCACCCCTAAAGGGTTCTAACTGTGAATGGGTGGGGGCCATGTGTAGTAATGTGTGTGGTGTTAAACCTATTCGGTACCCATATGATTGAGAAGCAGCTCCGTAATAATAATATGTTGTTTAGGAGTGTGGGGGGGGGGGGGAGTAAGGAGACCAGAAACCGTTAGGGTGTGTGCTCCTGCCGGAACAGTGAAGGAGTTATGTTGGTATCAGGTTGAGAGGGTGTGGAGATCGCCTAAGTATGATCGGTAAGGATTAATTGGGTAAGAGGAAGGGTATGGACGGAGGGAGGGCACGATCAGCCAGACACTATGACGTTTCTGTGACAGATCAGTATCGATCATGGCGGAGAGGTTGGGTCACCGGGCGGAATGACCTGCGTCGAGGAAACTCTAAAGTGTAACCAGCAAGCCCAAGTTGTATTAAATTTTGTGGGATTGTCTTTTGCTTGGTAAATGAGTTTTTCCATCTCGGACGTTCTATCGACTCTTTTGAACCATTCAGCCACTGTGGGTGGTGTGGAACTCCTCCAGTGAACCGGGACACAGAGGTTGGCTGCATTGATAAGGTGTAGGGTAAGGGATTTTTTGTAGGAGGAGAGGGGCATGGAGGTGTGATGGAGCATGTATTGGGCCGGAGTGAAGTCTGGGGTGTAAGAGGTCATTTGGGTGATAAGGCGGTGAATTTCCGTCCAGTACGGTATGATAAGAGGACATTCCCACCAGATATGAATGAGGGTGCCAAGCGCCGCATTGCAACGCCAGCATGTCGGGGGGACCGAGGGGTGCATTTTGTGGATCTTATCAGGTGTCCTGTACCAGTTGGTGAATATTTTGTATCTGTTTTCCTGGGTGGATACATTAATGGAGCCCTTATGAATATGGTTGTGTATACGTTCCCATTCAGTGGAGGTTAAGTCTATAGACAGTTCTGATTCCCAACGACGGACAAGCTTATCATCTTTAATTTTGCAATTTGAAAATAAGAATGTGTAAACAGTAGAGATCACATGACGTTGGGGTTCTGAACTATCACATAGCAATTCAAAGGGTGTACGATCTCGGTACCACAGTGAGATGAATTTGGCGTCAGTAAAAAAGTCTTAATTGTAGGTACTTGTAAAAGGGGATGTTGTATTCCGTGAGTTTGGCTGCCATAGCTTGGTGGGGGAGGAGTTCACCATTTTGGAAGAAGTGGTGTGCCCTGATGGGGGCTGTGCATGATTCCCTGTGCAGATCTCTTAAGGCAAGGCCTGGCAGGAAGTCAGGATTACGGACCAAAGGGGTCATAGGGCCTGGGTGCGGTGTGTAATCCAGTGCTTTGCCGGCTAATTTAAGGTGGGACAATGTGGCTCCAATAAAGGGATGTGTCACCAAATCTCTAGGAATGGAGTTGTGATTGATCCAGGGTAGATGTGACAGCGGGGTTTTAGTGAAAGAGTCTTCAAGTGTAATCCAGGCTTTATTGGAACGATGCAGATGCCAATCTACAATCCTAGTTAAATGACATGCCCAGTGGTATTTTTGAATGTCGGGGAGGCCAAGGCCCCCTAATAGCTTGGGGAGTACTAGCCTATCCCAGCTTAGTCGGGGGGTCTTGGACGCCCAGATAAAAGTCCTGCACATACGCTTGTATGATGTAAAAAAGGAGGTGGGTAGCTTTATGGGGATTGCCTGAAAAAGGTAAAGAAGTCTGGGCAGTACATTCATTTTTAATATGGCTGTCCTACCCAACCAGGAGAAGGACCCGAAATGCCATTTATTTAAATCAGCTTGTATGTTTTGAAGTGGTTGGAAGTTTCTCATGTAGAGATCCTGTAGTTTAGTAGGTATTTTGATGCCCAGGTATGTAATGTCCTGTGATTCCCATGTAAAGGGGAAGTTCTGTTTGCATTGGGTGACCAGTGTGGCTGGTAGGGAGATGTTCAGTGCTTTCGATTTTGTAAAGTTAATTTGAAGGTTTGACAAGGTTTTGAATAATGAGAAATCTTTAAGAAGATTGGGGATAGTGACTATAGGGTCCGTGAGGAAGAGTAAAACGTCATCCGCATAGGCTGCTAATTTATAGTGGTTATCACCCATGTTAATGCCTTTGACGTCCGGGTTGTCTCTTAATCTGCGAAGCATTGGTTCCATAGTAAGGATGAATATGAGCGGGGATAGGGGGCATCCCTGACGGGTTCCGTTTGAGACAGAGAAGGCGTTCGACAGGCGGCCATTGATCCTAAGTTTAGCTGTAGGTGCAGAGTATAGCGCCAGGATCATTTGGAGTAGATGCGATGGGAAACCCATTACTCTTAAAGTCGCTTCCATATAGTCCCAGGCCACCCTGTCGAACGCCTTCTCTGCGTCCAAAGACAGGAAAAAACCTTTTGTGGATGTTTTGGAGAGCCAGTGATGGATATTTAGAGCCTTGATAGTATTGTCCCTGGCCTCCCTGCCAGGGACAAAACCTACTTGATCAAGGGAGATTAATTTGGGTAGCAGAGGGAGAATGCGGTTTGCCAACACTTTGGCGTAGAGCTTTAGGTCTACGTTCAGAAGTGAAATCGGGCGGTAGTTAGAGACCAATGAGGGGTCTTTGCCTTGTTTGGGAATGAGAGTGACGTGTGCTTCAAGGATGTCCCTCATCGTATTGGAGGTTGGTGAGAGATTATTGAAGGCTTTGGTGAGGTGGGGAATGAGGGTGTCTGGGAAGGACTTATAATAGCTAACTGACAGGCCATCTGGGCCAGGGCTTTTGCCCTGTTTCATTTGTTTTAATGCAGTTAAAATTTCTTCTCCTGAGAGTGGGAGATCAAGGTCCGAGGATTCATCTGAAGAGAGGGGGGAGGGACAGTATTGTGCAAGGAAGTCGGTAATGGCTGCCATTCGGTCCGAGGTGGCTGCAGGGGGGAGCGTGGTGGGGAGGTTGTATAGTTTGGAGAAGTACTGAACAAAATGGTCAGAGATATCATCTGTAGTAACAAGGGCGTCGCCAGTCGGTGTTGTAATTTTGTGAATGGTATGGGCCGCTTTCTTAACTTGAAGCGCTCTGGCTAAAAGTTTACCCGACTTGTTGCCGAATTCATCGAATAATTTTTGGGTCATGGCGTAGTTACGTTTTAGTGTGTAGTTAAGTTCCTCTAGAAGTTCTTCTCTGGTCTGAGTTAGTTCTGTTAATGTGGAAGCTGCTAGCGACGCTTTGTGTGCTTGTTCAAGTGTTTGTATGCGGTCGGTCAGCTCATTAATTCGTGCTTTTCTGATTTTGTTTCGTTGGGCCGCAAGGGAGATAAATTTCCCCCTTATGACGCATTTGTGTGCTGCCCAAACGGAGATAGGAGAGGTGTCTTCTGTTGTATTTTCTGCAAAGTATTGGGTGAGGCTCGTGGTAATTTGTTGAATATGGTCCAGGTCGGTCAGTAGAGAATTATCAAGTCGCCATATGTTGGACCTACCATGGGTCGTCGGGAGGGTTAGAGTTATAAATATGGGGTTGTGATCAGAAAGAACCATGGGTTCAATCGTGGCTTTTGAGAGGTGTGTGAGATCATTTTGGGATAAAAAAAAGTGGTCTATTCTGGAGTATTTGTTATGAGGTGCAGAAAAGAAGGTGAAGTCCTTAGTGTTGGGGTGTAATGTGCGCCAGGCATCGTGAAGAAACAGGTTGCTGAGCTGCAATTTAATAGCTCGTAAGGCTCTGTAGGTTAGGGAAGAAGAACCGTTGGATGTGTCAAGGGAGGGATTCAGAGCGACATTGAAGTCACCTCCTACTATAAGAGTACCTGATTGGAAGCTGAGAAGTTGTTGGAAGATGTCTCTAAAAAAGGCCACTTGTTGCGAGTTAGGGGCGTAAATGTTAGCTATTGTGACAGGTCTGTGGTGCAGAGTGCCTTTAATGAATAGGAATCTCCCTTGGGAGTCTCTTTGGACTTCTGTCACCTGCAGGGGGCATTGTTTAGAAATTAAGATAGAGACTCCTTTGGATTTAGCCTCGGTGTTGGAAGCGTGGTACACCAGTGGGAATTGGTGATTATACAGTTTAGGGATGCTATCTGTCCTGAAGTGCGTTTCCTGTATAAGTGCTACATGTATTTTTGATCGTTGTAGGAAATAGAACAGTTTAGACCTTTTCTCTGGGGTGTTAAGGCCTTGTATATTGATTGAGCAGAGTTTGAGTGTCTGTAGGTACTTATGTAGGTCAGGCGGTGAGGCCTGGGGGTCTGTGTCATCCGCCATAAGTATGAGTGAAGGGAGAGGGATGACCTAGGCGATCAGAATGTGGGTCTGTTCAGTGTATGGCAGGCTTAAGTGTAATGTTGAGGTAACTGGGGTGAAACCGATGAGGTTTGGGGGTGACTTGCTCCCGTACCTCTAAACTGTACAGTATCGGTAAGGTACAGTGTGGGTACGATGTGTGTACCCCGAGGGGTGTAACAGCACCGTGACTCACAACTGTGTGGGGGTTGGCAATCACTAAGCAGTGAAGGAGGACTATAGGTAAAGGAAAGAACGGTATAGTCCGCCACCACAGGGTCTTCAGGTGATAAAAGGAGGAGGTTTTGGAGAACGTATTTTCTGGGGGATATATAATAATAGGGCGAGGGGATACTCTCAAAGAAACGTGAGTGCTGAGTGGTGGGATTTGGGTGAGTAAATGCATCATTACACAAACAGCATACAAGAACCATCATATAGAAATATTGGAAGTTATGATACCACCACCCAGCCCCCATACCAGAAGGCACCCAAAACGCCATTAAATACTATAAATGCAGGGATTTGTAAAGGTGGGTGCCCTCTTATGGGTCAAGTGTCGGCCTCAGAACGTGTGAGGTAATTAAACAGAGGACATTTATAGGGCCTAAAAACAGCACAAAAATCTCAAAAGAGGGATAGAACACTGTAACCGGAGTAACATGTAAATAAACAAGTAAATCAGTCAGCAAGCTGACCATGCAATCAGTGACAGATCTCCAACTAGAAAGTCTGAGGAATACTAAACTTATAGACTAGAAGATTTCCCATAGAGAGAGTGTGGAATATACCTCATACCTCGCCGTGCAACCTAACATGCCAGCAAGTGTGATTGGGTAAAGTTACAGTTACAGGCCAGTAGATGGCGGTAGTGCACTCTGCATAAGTCTGCAGGTAGGTGTCACATCAGTTGAGTGTCTGTACAGGACATGTAGATGGATGTAGTTTACTGTATATAAGTTTTCAGGTAGGTGTCACAACAGTGAGTGTCTGTACAGGACATGTAGATGGATGTAGTGTACTGTGTATAAGTCTTCAGGTAGGTGTCACATCAGTTGAGTGTCTGTACAGGACATGTAGATGGATGTAGTGTACTGTATATAAGTTTTCAGGTAGGTGTCACATCAGTTGAGTGTCTGTACAGGACATGTAGATGGATGTAGTGTACTGTATATAAGTTTTCAGGTAGGTGTCACATCAGTTGAGTGTCTGTACAGGGCATGTAGATGGATGTAGTGTACTGTATATAAGTTTTCAGGTAGGTGTCACATCAGTTGAGTGTCTGTACAGGGCATGTAGATGGATGTAGTGTACTGTGTATAAGTCTTCAGGTAGGTGTCACATCAGTGGAGTGTCTGTACAGGACATGTAGATGGATGTAGTGTACTGTGTATAAGTCTTCAGGTAGGTGTCACATCAGTTGAGTGTCTGTACAGGACATGTAGATGGATGTAGTGTACTGTGTATAAGTCTTCAGGTAGGTGTCACATCAGTTGAGTGTCTGTACAGGCCAGTAGATGGCGGTAGTGCACTGTGTATAAGCCTTCAGGTAGGTATCACATCAGTTGAGTGTCTGTACAGGACATGTAGATGGATGTAGTGTACTGTGTATAAGTTTTCAGGTAGGTGTCACATCAGTTGAGTGTCTGTACAGGACATGTAGATGAATGTAGTGTACTGTGTATAAGTTTTCAGGTAGGTGTCACATCAGTTGAGTGTCTGTACAGGACATGTAGATGGAGGGGTAGCCCCTGTAGGCTCCTCAGTCGGTACACGAGTGGTTGCCGCCAGCGATGGAGTAGAAGAGTCCATGTGAGACACAGCTTTGGAAGTCAGCATTGAGTGTGATGATCTGAGGCGTTGTCCAGGTAACAGTCGCAGTGTACGTCGGATATTCTTGAGGCTTTTCCTTGGTGTCAGGGAGATTGTGGGCGGAAGTGACACTGTACAGGACTGCTGCCAGGTCAGGGGCGGGTACAAACCGCAGGGTGTTGTGGGTCATGTAGTTTTAGAACACTCCACTAGACATATGGGCGGTGTTCATTCCATAGGCAAGTGCTGCTGCTTTCTAGCTACACTTGCAATGTCCATGACAGGGACACAATCCGAACCCAGTAAAGATGCAAAACATCTATTGTGCTGAATATCTCTTGAAGAAAGTCAGTCACATAAACATTGAATTAAAGGTTAACAGTGTGAGAGAATTGATTAAAGCTGAACAGGGCAAACTGAGATTGCATGGTAGCGTGTATCTGAGGCCGGCTAGCGGTTTCGGCGAGCTCTCCTGAGCCTCGGTGAGTTTGTGGGGCTGCCCCCCTGGTAGTGAATGTGGGTACCGGTAAGGTGTCTGGGGGCGGATGGGGACCTTCTCCTACGGTACCTGGTATCCTGCGCCTCCATGGGTTCTTCCTGAGGTGATTCTTTGCTTGTCACTGAGTGACGAAACTCTGCATACCAGTTAGGGACATCTACCAGGGGTATGCCCAGGGTTCCGCAGAAGTGTGGTAGATCCTCTGGTACTCTCAGGAGAGCCGTGCGGCCCTGGGTGGAGGCAGAAAGGCAAAACGGGAATTTCCATTTATATTGAATACCTTTCGTGCGAAGGGCGTCCAACAGAGGCCTCAGATCACGGCGGTGCTGTAAGGTGATTCCTGAGAGGTCCTGATAGATTTGGATTGCTCTCCCATCATGGAGAATTTGAGGTCTGCTTCTTGCTTGTCTGATAATTTCTTCCTTCAGTTTGAAGTCTATTATACAGCAAATGATGTCCCTCGGGGGATCCGTCTCCCTTCCCTTGGGACGTAAGGCCCGGTGGATCCTTTCCATATCAATGGGTGTATGAGGTGGTCTATTAAGCAGACCATTGAAGATTCCAGTCACAGTGGGGGCTATTTGTTCTCCCTCGATGGCCTCTGGTAGTCCTCTGACTCTGAGATTATGGCGCCGACCTCTGTTGTCGAGGTTTTCCAGATGGCGTTGCATATCTCTCATTTGTAATGTGTGGGAGTCAATGCGATTCGCAGCTTTGCGGATAGTCACATCATGGCGTTCAGTCACTCTTTCAACTGTGAGAACTCTGTCACTGAGCGCACGGATATCGAGCCTGAGCTCTGAAATGGCGGCAGATAAGGTGTCTTTGATATCCTCTGCGATGGTGCGCAGGTCCTGCATGTTTAAGTGCGGCTGTGGTGAGAGTTCAATGACATTTCTATCCCTGTGAGGGTTTGGAGATCCTGTGTGTGGTGGTTCTGTCAGGGCTGCCTCAGAAGCCTGAGAGTGTGAGTGTCTGTGGCGGGAAGGCCCCGTGTTCCCTCTGCTGGTATGAAGCATTTCAGGAATATTATAACCCTCGTCCCCTAATTGTTCGCGGGGGGAGCGGGAAGCAGAAGAGTTCCGTGATGCAGTCCCCATGATTTGGAGGGATTTAGGGGCAATTTTACCTCAGATTCCAGTCAGCTTTTCCCTGTGGTGGCAGGAGCTCAGGGATTAGGCTTCCATCTTCCTGCTAGGTCAGGCCACGCCCCCCTTCTTCATTTGATTTAATGACAGGAAGAATTATTTTGTCACTTGTGTTTCACAATGAATGTATTATACTGCAATGCTTGTGATTTGAGAAGGGATATTAGGATGTTATTTAAAGGTATTGAATGTCATTCAGAAAATGATATTTCTTTTTGGTATTTTGTGCTCCTTATGCATAACAGTGTTTTGGTTATAGATGATACAGGACAATTTGAACAGAATGGTGTTACATGCAGTTACTTGTATAAAAAATGGTCCTTCCACACATTTTTAAGTTTGAGTTAAAAGATCATAATTTCTTTATTTCACAATATTCCTTGTTTAGGAGATTATTAAAAGACAATTTGTATATATACTGATATGTAGTATTTGTTTTAGAAGTTTAAAGAAACTTGTATTGTATAAGTTAAATGGTTACTCACAGAGCACATAGCCCGACCCTTAGGAATTTGAGAGTGAAGTGACACCATCCTTTTTAAAAAGGAGGGGGGGGACTACTCATTGAGAGTGTGCATCTGTGGGACTACAAGACAAAAAAGAACCTTTCTGAATAAGAAAGGAGGGGGTTTGTTTTTTTTAGGAGTAGAATGCCCGTAACAGAGTTTTTTGGCAGACATGCACTTCAGCAGATGTTGCAACAGACATTCACTCCAGTATACACAAGACACATACACAGCATGAGAACTGTTGTTACATACACACACACATATCTGATTCTTGTAACATTTTGTTATTTTATTATTAAAACCAAAATTATCTTTTATTCAAGATAAACGGTTTATCAAGATTGATGATTAAGAACGGAAAGATTTATTTAAATCAAAAATTAGATGTTGTTAGCATAAGTTTATACAGAAAGAAATATGGTGATTAAAGAGTTGCCATGTGTAAGGTCACACCCAGAGATGGTGAGATACACGTCACAGGCGGAACTAAAGGTTCAGGAGAAGTGGACCATGGCAAAGTAATTGGGAAGGTCCATTTGACATCTTGGATGTTCAAGGGACAATGGTATTAGTTCAAGGATTTCTCAATTTAGTGAAAAAGCATGTATAAATAAAAATGTGGGTATAACAAATGTAATATTCTGAGATAAATGATGCTGCTTTTATTTTTCCTAGGAATGAATTATATTTCATTAACCTGGAGGAATCATGGATTCCAAAAAAGAAGAAAGATGATAGTTCAACAAAAGAAAGTGTTAAAGAGAGAACATTTATCATCATCACAGGATTCATCTTTTCCCTAGTGACAATTTTATCTGTGGTAAAATATATCACAAACTGTTCCAGCTATGCAGAGGTTAACAGGATTGAAGAATTACACAAAAAAGACATTACATTATTCAGAGACAAAAGAGATCTAGACACTGATATCAATATAGATGATAAAAGTGATAAAGACATTGATATTAATACAGAGGACAAGAGTGATAAAGATATTGATCTTAATACAAATGACAGAATATAATTCTAGATATGTTGATATTAATACAGCTGAAGAATTGTATGGATATGTATATGTAGGACAGGGATATGATTGCTGTATGGAATTATATTTCATTCATAGTAATAATGTTGAGGTCAACGTTAAAATAGAATCCAAAACAAATTTTGTTAAAAAGCTGGGATCTTATAGGTTAAACAATAGAATCCGGAATTTTTGAATGTAATATATTGGGAAGGAGTTTTTGGTCAGTATTTGTAAAAAGTAACAATCTTTGAACATTTTTGAAGATAATGATGGTTTGCATTTGATATGTAAAACAAAAATATATGTACCTCAGGATTCATTGGTAACTTGGAAAAGGAACGATGAATTTTTGGGAAGTTTTCTTCACAGTTCTACTATGATAATTCATAAAGGAATTTATGGTAGTGTGAATTGGATCAATGGTACATTTGTTTATCAACAAATGAGAGTATCTTTGAATGATACTGGTATATATGAATGTTGCATATCAATAGTAAATTATCCAATGAAATGTGCGAAGGGAAGTGTTGTTGTAAAGTCTCCTAGGAAAACTCCATGTGTTGGTAAGAAAAGTGTCTCAGCAAATCCATTTCAGATTAACCATTTCCAATCCAGAACTCTTTTGAGAGAGGGAAATTTTGTCATTATATTGTGGAACTTTAATGTTTCAGAATGGAAAATTTCTACAAGGTTTCCACAATGTCAAGGACATTTGGTTAATATGGAATTGGGTATTGAAAGATGGTTTGGAATTAATAATAGAAACCATAACAGAAATAAGCGTGGTATTGTTGAAGGTATTTTAGGAGGGATTGGCACAATTGGGAGTATTACTAATAGTATGGACATTAATACTTTAAAGTCTGATCTTGAGACAGCTGGTTTAGTGGGTAGTAACCGGATTAAAATACAGAGAAATTTAAATGAAATTTTAGAAAATATGGTTATTAAAACAGCTAATATAATGGGTCCATCTATTTTACATCTTCAAAATATTACTCTTGATTTAATGTTAAGTGAACAACATTCTCATATTGCCAGAGCATGTTTAGAGATCCAGACTGAATATTTCACTAATTTTAAAATAATTGCTCAAGCATTTCAGAGTGGAATAACCCCTCTTAGCATTTTACAGAATTTACCCAGAGAATATGTATATGCTATAAATCATACAGATTTATGAGTAAATAAATGGATAGGATGTAAACAGGATGTTTGTTATAGTTCTTCTATGATTCCGATAGCAGGACAAGAACAAATTTTGGTTCCAATCACTGTCTTGGGATTACCCGTCAGCAATACACAATTATTGTATTATAAATTACAGTATACAGATTTTGCATTTAACAATGAAAATTCTGAATTAGAACAATTAGATTTGTCATCATGTTTACAATTTCAGTCTAAAGTTATCTGTTTACCTAATCAAGATAAAAGTATTTTTCATTCTTGTTATCATAATCATACATTGTGTTCAGCAAGAATAGAAAAAGTTGAAACAATTTCTGAATTAATTACTCGTGTAGATAAAAAGAAGGTTTGTTTCCAGATCATGTCAGATACAGAAAGGGTTAAAACTTTTTTCTCTTCTTGTACAAATACAGAAAACCTAAATCAAGGCTTGTATTGTATAGAAGGAGACATTGTAGCAATAAGTATTAATGGGTTTAGAACAAATTTAACAAATATGCTTATGAAAAATATAAGTGCTCTTCCCACACAATATAATATATCTCAGATAGATGAATTTCCTTGGGAAGAATGGGCAAATGTAATTCATAAGGATAAAGGTTTATTGATAGCTTTGGCTAAGGAACTTCAGAATGCAGAAATATTGTTTAAACATGAACAAGGTAATTTGCAAGAGATATCCCATCAATGGTCAGAATTTTCAGGAAGTAATTGGTGGAAAAAATTTAGTAATAGTGTATCAATTTGGGGAAAAACTTCAATAACCTCAGCAGCAGGAAATATTTTATCACATCCTATAGTTATTCTTTTTATTATTATTATTATGTTATTCATTATATTCCAGTTATGTTTGATGTTTAGAATGAAAAAATTATATTATCGAATTAGAAATGAAATCAAGAAAGGAGATGATTTATTGCAAAATAAGCTTAAGAGAAAGATGGGTTTTGGTATTGCAGACTCGGTTGGTGATGGAAATATATTTGGAGTTATTGGATCAAAGTCAGTATGAATGAGACATGTATGCTATGAATGATTAAAATATGATTGTTATTCATATTTCAGAGGGGAATGTTATATTCTTAATATCTAAATTTTAATTGGCTTTATTGAAAAGAATATGCATTTTCCATATTTGTTTGAATGATAGGACTCTGAGCTAGTGATATCCAGATGGCCATTCATTGACTGAAAATGCAGGTCAAGACCCTGTCAGAATTTGATGGATTTTGTAAATAATATATGTTTTGGTTGAAAATCTTCCTATGTAACCGATACTTTGTTTGATTTATGCGTTTATGTTTTAAGAGGTCTGATGTTTAGTCTGAAAGCCTCTCACATATATCTGGTTTCATGTATAAAAGGTTTGGTTCAGTTAAAAACAGATGTTGCTCTTTGTTAGCCCCCGCTTTTCGAAAGGTGGAGAAAAGGGGAGTGTATGGGAGGGATTTGTGTTTGGGCGCGAATTTGAAAGACTGAGTTCATATATTCAAAGGATAAACAACATCCTGTCTCTTTACACACATATCCTGCTCCAAGCTACATACACCTATTCAAGCCAAGACACAAGAGGTTAATCGGCCATTTTTAATAGGCCATGACAAAAGGGAAGCACATGGTCTAATGATGTTAAGAACTTTTTCAGATCTTTGAAACAAATGAACTATATTTGAACATTTTTTGCATATATGAAACAACACTAATTCTGAATATGAATGTACTATTTTTGTAAGTATTTTCCAAGTTTATGTGTGTACAATAAAACACACAGTTTGATTTAAGCTGACTCAAGCAGAACTAATTCCAAAATTCGTCTCACGAGAATCATCATTATTGAAGGCTTTTTATACAATATTAAGCCATTTATTTCAACGGGCCGCCAGTGGAGTTGACCAGTTGACCTCATTAGCACACGCCCTCGGCATCATCCACCCTCCCACACGTTTTTTAAATGAAATGCAATCAGTGATCACTCTTCTCACTAAATATACAATCAGATTACATAGTAGATGGGTGTGCGTTTTTTTTGTTTTAGCAGGGGGGGGGTGTTTTGGAGCATTTTCACTCATCATACATAGGGCTGCCCATCCCCCTGAATGCCCTACACGCAGAAATCGCCCCAAAGAAGAGTTTGGATTGCAGAGACATGCAGTTTGCATTGTGTAGTTCTGTAATAGGGAGGATTCTAGCAGTTTACAACTAAGGCTTACAGTATTTTCGGGGTAGGGCTTATACTGCAGCCCTCCCCGAACATCACAGTAGGTCTTATTTTTGGGGAAACACATTAGGTGTTTCCTTCTATTATATACATTTGGTAAATCTAAAGAAGATTGTACAATCAGATTGTATAGTGTGTGGCCATGTTTATACACCTAAAATTACTAGTTGCGCTTTCAGTGTCATTAATTGGTAACGGCGCACCAAACACACATTTTGCTATGTGAAAAAACGAGAGGCAAATGCTGCAAAACACACAGTAAAAAAAAAACAACCCACAAAAAGCCAAAATGTCCCATAAGCCACATATAGTGCCCCCCTTATGTGTCAGAAAAAACGAGCCACAAAACGTTCGCTCCCACTATGCTAGATGTGATTGGGCATGAAAGTGAAATTGGTGCGATAACACGAGAACAATGAGGCTCCAATCACATCTGTGAGTTTCCTTGCATTTCATAAATGCTCTGCACCAAAAATCGCAGTAAAAAATGCTCCGCTCTAAATAAAAGTTCTGAAGCTTCTTTGGGGCGATTGCTGTGTGTAGAGGAGCACATACAGGGGGATGGGCTGCCCTATGTGTGATGAGTAAAAATGCTCCAAAACACCCCCCCCCTAAAAAAAATGCATGTGGGAATTCCCGCTATGCAGAGATGTGAACGGGGCGTGACAGCTGAGTGTTTCTGTCCACTCCCTCCTATGTATAAAGATGGCCATACACTATGCAATCTGATTGTATATTGTGTATTTAGTGAGAAGGGTGATCACTGATTGATTGCCGGGGGTGTGCGCTAATGAGGTCAGCTGGTCAACTCCTTCCTGTGTCATGACCTCCAGTCGGACCAGGAAGTAAGCAGAACTAATAGATACGTTTGGAAACATGGATGAGGACAGTAAGGTACAGTGTCTTGCAAAAGTATTCACCCCTTGGCATTTTTTGTGTTTTGTTGCCTCATAACCTGGAATAACATGAATTGTTTGAGGATTAGATCATTTAATTTACAGAACACGCCCACAACTTTGAAGATGTTTTTTTTTTTATTGTGAAGCAAACAACAAATAGGACAAAATAACAGAAAAAGTCAATGTGCATAAGTATTCACCCCCCTAAAGTCAATACTTTGTAGAGCCGCCTTTTATCACAGCTCCAAGTCTCTTTGGATAAGTCTCTATGAGGTGTCACATCTCACCACTGGGATTTTTGCCCATTCCTCCTCACAAAACTTCTCCAGCTCCTTCAAAGGTGGATGGTTTGCTCTTGTGAACAGCAATCTTTAAACGCTTCAGCCCCGAACCATTTGGCTGGCCAAAGACCAGAACACTTTTTGCGATTTGGCACTGCGTCGCTTTAGCTGACAATTGTGCGGTCGTGCGACGTGGCTCCTAAACAAAATTGACGTCCTTTTTCCCCCACAAATACAGATTTCTTTTGGTGGTATTTGATCACCTCTGTAGTTTTTATATTTGCGCTATAAATAAAAAATAGTTTTATGCCATTTTTATTATTAATTTTTTTTAAACTAGTAATGGCGGCGATCTGCGATTTTTATCATGACTGCGACATTATGGTGGACAGATCAGACACTTTTGGCGCTATTTTGGGACCATTCACATTTATATAGTAATCAGTGCGATTAAAAATGCATCGATTACTGTGTAAATGTGACTGGCAGTGAAGGGGTTAACCAGTAGGTGGCGCTGTAGGGGTTAAGTGTGTCCTAGGGAGTGATTCTAACCGTGGGGGTTGTCACTCCAAATCTTCCTGTGCCCAGTGCACTTCCGGAATGTTCAGTAGCTCTTCTCTGAAATCCATGATTTCGTCCGCCACTCCAAATCACTCCCAAAGTTAGAGTCCCCTGTCAGCTTCACATACAACAGTCCCAGGCCACCGTAGCCAAAGCCTTCTATTGGGCTGTCATCTGCTATCCAGGGACATGCTTGGGATACATGCCACCGGAGGGCTCTGTAGCTCTCATCCAGCCGCATCTCTGCCCAGACCGGCCTGCTTAATTCCGCTGTCTGCTCCTTGTGCGTTTTTTTTTTGTGCAATCCGTACTGTGACCAGTACCTTTCCTGGATGGAGGGGAGAACTTTTCCCTGGTGTTGCTGCTCACGGGCTAGCGCTTCCTTCCAGAGTTTGCAGCGGATAGAATCAGACCATCCTAGCAGGACCTGCTCTGATACTGGTCCTCTGTGCTGTATCTGCATCTCTCGCAACCTCCTTCTATATTGCTCCTCAATGGCGGCTGTTATATGTACCTCTCCTCCTCTCCTGCTATCCGGACCTTGGATCCAGGTGGAAGTTTGGATGTCCCAGACTTCAGAAAGGCGTCCCGCTGCTTGCCACCAATGTCACGGAACGTCCCACACTCCACTTGAGTGCTTCCGTCAGTATACCACTTCCTCCAGTCTGGATACGGATATCAGATATTCCAACCGCTCATAAGCACAAAACAAGGTGACACTTGTTTCATTGCTAACATGGACTGTTTTTATTAGAACCAGAATACAGCCTTATATACAGTAGAAGAGGAGGTCCCCCCTCCTGCTCATATTACTCTAACAATACACCTGTAACCTAATTAACATGGGCTAATTTACTAAATCATTTACCCAGACCAGATGACTCAGAGACATGACCTGTAGGACACAGACTTGTGGTCACCGAGCTTCACACAGTAATATAAACACAATAGCTGGAGCTAATTACAATTAACAATACAAACAACAATCTCCTCAGCCTAGTCATCAACAACTATAGTAGGAGTAGACTGTTCGTCTCCTAGCCAGTCCTGGAGGCCAATGTGATCAGCTCACTCAATTAACAGGTAGAGTTCAGAATCAAACAAACCAAGAATAGTCTCTACATACATCCTGGGAGGTCCCATTTTAAGTAGTCCAAGATATATTTTCTCACTCACCCTGTGCCAGGATAGCACAGGGTGACTTAGACATAAGAGGTATATGGTGAGCTGAAACAAGGGCATCCCCTAATTTACAAGGGATTCTGAGTTCCACGGGCCCTTCCGTCACAGGGGGGATGGGCTGTGTGTGACATGACACTGATAACTGCTTCCGATTACAGGGAGCTGTGATCAGTGTCCTGTCAGTAGGAAGAATAGGGAAATGCTTGTTTACATCAGCATTTCCCCGTTCTTCCTCTCTGCGAGACGATCGCGGGTATCCACGCGGACATCGAGTCCACGGGACCCGGGATCACACTCACTGAGCTCATAGCAGGTGCGCGCGCCCACAATGCCACGTCTTAAACGGCAATGTACAGGTACGTTAATATGGCTGCACGTGCCCTTCAGCCGATGTATATCGGCGTTAGCCGGACGGCAAGCGTTTAAGTCTGACCACAGACTTTCTATTGGATTGAGGTCTGGGCTTTGACTAGGTCATTCCAACACATTTCCATGTTTCCCCTTAAACCACTCAAGTGTTGCTTTAGCAGTGTGTTTGGGGTCATTGTCCTGCTGGAAGGTGAACCTCCATCCTAGCCTCAAATCACACACAGAATGGTACAGGTTCTGCTCAAGAATATACCTGTATTTATTACCATCCATCTTTCCCTCAACTCTGACCAGTTTCCCAGTCCTGACTGCTGAAAAACATCTCACAGCATGATGCTGCCACCACCATGTTTCACAGTGGGGATGGTGTTCTTTGGGTGATGTGATGTGTTGGGTTTGCCCCAGACATAGCGTTTTCTTTGATGGCCAAAAAGTTCAATTTTAGTCTCATCAGACCAGAGCACCTTCCTCCATACATTTTGGGAGTCTCCCACATGCCTTTTCCCAAACTCAAAACGTGCCATTTTGTTTTTTGCTGAAAGTAATGTCTTTCTTCTGGCCACTCTGCCATAAAGCCCAACTCTATGGAGCGTACGGCTTATTGTGGTCCTATGTACAGATACTCCAGTCTCTGCTGTGGAACTCTGCAGCTCCTCCAGGGTTACCTTAGGTCTCTGTGCTCCTCTCTGATTAATGCCCTCCTTGCCTGGTCCGTGAGTTTTGGTGTGCGGCCGTCTCTTGGCAGGTTTGCTGTTGTGCCATGTTCTTTCCATTTGGTGATGATAGATTTGATGGTGCTCCTAGGGATCATCAAATATTTGGATATTATTTTATAACCTAACCCTGACTTGTACTTCTCTATAACATTGTCCCTTCCTTGTTTGGAGAGTTCCTTGGTCTTCATGGCAGTGTTTGGTTAGTGGTGCCTCTCTCTTAGGTGTTGCCGCCTCTGGGGCCTTTCACAAAGGTGTGTCTATGTAATGACAGATCATGTGACACTTAGATTGCACACAGGTGGACATCATTTCACTAATTATGTGACTTCTGAAGGTAATTGGTGGCACCAGAGCTTTTTATGGGCTTCATAACAAAGGGGGTGAATACATACGCACATGCCAATTATCAGTTTTTTATTTCTGAAAAATAGTTTTATATATTTTTCTAATTTTACTTCACAAACTTAGACTATTGTGTTCTGATCATCACATATAATTTAGATTAAACAAACATTGAATTTAACAAAATAGGTAAAAATCCAAGGGGGGTGAATACTTTTGCATGGCACTGTACGTGTCTGTAAATTTTATGGAAAGCTTTGATATTTTTGCAAAAAAAGTACATGAATGCTACATTGGTACATAGAGGAGCTGGAATTTAGAAAAAAAAAATATCCTTTAACCATTTCAATACCGAGCATTTTCACCCCCTTCCTGCTCAGGCCAAGTTTCAGCGCTGATGCAGTTTGAATGACAATTGCGCGGTCGTGCGACGTTGTACCCAAAATAAATTTTTATCATTTTTCCCCATAAATAGAGCTTTCTTTTGGTGGTATTTGATCATCTCTGCGGTTTTTACTTTTTGCTATAATAAATATCCCATTTTTTTTAAATTTTCCTCAGTTTAGGCCGATATGTATTCTTCTACATATTTTTGGTACAAAAAAAAAAAAATCGCAATAAGCGTATATAGATTGGTTTGTGTAAAAGTTATCACATCTACAAAATAGGGGATAGTTTTATGGCATTTTTATTATTGTTTTTTTTTTTTCACTAGTAATGGTGGCGATCTGCAATTTTTATCATGACTGCGACATTATGGACACATTAAGGACACATCACACATTAAGGACACATCAGACATTTTTTACACCATTTTGGGACCATTGGCATTTATACAGCGATCAGAGCTATAAAAATGCATTGATTACTGTATAAATGTCACTGGCAGGGAAGGGGTTAACACTAGGGGGCGATCAAGGGGTTAACTGTATTACCTAGGGAGTGATTCTAACTGTAGGGGGAGGGGAATCACAAGGGGAGGAGACCGATCGGTGTTCCTCTGTACACAGAACACACGATCGGTCTCCTCTCACCTGACACACATAGATCCACGTCCCGGCTCTGTTACCTGGCATAAGAGGAGGAGTGCAGTTGGTATCTCTCCGCATGGGACAGAAGCCGGCACTACAGAGGAGGCATCGGGTTATGTGGCTCCCTTCTACAGCTCTAACTTTACAAGTAGTCAATGTGCATTGCACTCTGATGCTTTGGAATGACCGAGATCTACCAATCACCTGCCGGGGATCTACAGGTTGCTGACCCCCCCCCTATAAGACACTCCCATGGGGTTGTACAATTGAATCTTCATTAAATGACCAAGCAGAGAAGTCCAGGGTTGAAGGGGTAACTAAAACGCCCTAAACCCAGAATATTGTTAGGGGGGAGAGTTTCCTCTGATGACCAAGTCTCTTCTACTGAGAGAGTCTCTAGGACTTCACCCCAGCCCAACAGGCTCGGCGCACATTGTGAGAAACTGATAAACCATTGGGAGGATTTTCCTAATTCCAGTGCCGAACTTGTGACCTGCCATGCCAGGGCAAGCCTGGTTTTGCTGGTCAGATGTACTGGATGATCCAGGGACTGCACCCTCTTCTCTCACACTGACAAAATATTGAGTTGCAACAGTCTGAAGTGACATTGGACATATGGAACTGCCTCGAAGGAGACTACTATCCTGTAAAACGAATGCTTCGTTGGCTCCTGAACTGTACACTTTGAACGTGAGATTGGAGAGTCTGGGGTTATGCACAGGGGACAGAAAACATTGAACAAGGCCGTATCTACGTTCAGGACCAGATACTGAAGCAATGAGACAGTTGCAGCGTTGATGTCTGGATAGTTAGGATCCCACTGAACCTCTGTAGGGTCTAGCTCCTTGGGGAAGACCTGAGGTGCAGTGGACCTGCCAAAGGGAAGGGCAACAAATTGGCAAAATTGTGTACCTACAACAAAAACGCATGTATCTTAGATGCAGTGGGTAGATGGGGACATGCAAGTAGACATCCTTGATGTCCACAGAGGCTGGAAGGTCTCCTGGGTAGAGGGAAGCAATGACTGACCTGGCAGATTGCATGTAAAATTTCTGCCCCTGGAGGAAGGTTTAAGATCATTTAGGGGACAGTGAACATATTTTCATAGAAACCTTGATATTTCATGTTTTCTGGGACAATGGCCATGACACATTGAGAGAGGAGCTGTGCCACAGCAGCATGAAGAGACATCAACCTTTCTTGGCATCAGTGGCGGCTGGTGCTCAAAATTTTTTGGGGGAAAAATCCTGAAATAAAAACATCATAAGCAGCCAACTGTGCCCATCATATGGAGCCTCTGTGCCCATCATATGCAGCCAACTGTGCCCATCATATGGAGCCTCTGTGCTTAGCAAATGCAGCCAACTGTGCCAATAATATGCAGCCACTGTGCCCCCCGCCCACTCGCTGTCACTTACCTTCATCATGGTTGTGGGTCAGGCGGCGAGCTGTGGGACTGGTAGCGTGGCGATGGCTCCTGTTACCATCTTCTCCCTGTTCTGCTCGGCGGCCAATGGGATCGCCTTTGCCTTCAGCCAATCAGGTGACCGGTATTACATCCATGCCTCCTAAGTTGGCTGAGAGGCGATTCTGTGTTAGCAAAGGAAATATTAATTTCCTTTGCTAACACACCTGGGTGAACACAATGGATTGAGCTCGCAGTTCACCTTTTTTGAAGCCTATTAGAGCCTAAGGCTCTAATCAGGTGCTTCCAAAACACCCCCGCCGCGGCTGGAATTCAGGCTCCCAGCGTCCGAAATGGGGTGAGACACCTGAATAGGGGGTGTCTAAAGTGCCCATGGATAGATTCATGCAATACATGAATCGATCCATACTACACAGAGGGGGGTGGCTGGAGAGAGGGGGTGGCGTCCGTGCGCCCCTAATGGACGCACCGCCACTGGTTGGGATGCTAGGTAGAGACTGGAATTCCTGCTTGTAGCCTCTGGATACAATATTTTGTACCTAAAGGCCTAAAATGTCCCCTGGTGACCTCCTCATAAAGGTATCTTGGGATTCCCCAGAGACGTTTCCTGTCAAACAGCATTCACAAAAGGAGTTTTTTGCACAGATTCTGCTGATCAACATTTGAGCAAAAGGTCCTCCACGTGGCAGATGAACCCCCGTAGCGGAGTTGGGAATGCATGCACCAACAGGCTCATTGTATGTAAGGCAAAGTCCCAGATGGCCCTGACAGGGTGCCCAAGAGGGCTCTATCAGGGGATAGAGGGGGAGGATCCCATGGCACCCCCATCGGCCTTTGCCCCTCTGCACCCCCTACAGCTTCTGAAGAAGTTTGCTAGATAAAAAAAGGAATCTTGATAAAAATCAAAAAAGATTTTTGTTCTGTCAGAGAGAAGATGCTTGTTTTCCTAGGACACAGACACAAAACTGAGGTAGGCTGGGAGAGGTTACACTGGGATGTCCTTACAGATTTGTTTGCTAGTGTTCTGTCTCCTGAAGGCAGCAGCATAACCCAATGTGCCCGAATACCTTGTCATCTAAATAACAAATGTGCCTGAATATGAATCAATGTCAACCTCCTACAAATACCTGCATGACATCACAATAGGGAATTGATTGTCAATATTCTGAGCCAATCAGACTGCATTGCACAGTGCTGTCAATCTCCCTTCTTGAACAGGAATATGAATGAAGATCTCACCACAGTGCTGCTGCTCCTCCTCACTGTCCAATCAGTAAACTGATCTAGACTGGTGACCACATTCTATTGCTTATATACAGTGGAGAACAGAGAAGTCATTGCTATGCTGTCTGGTAGGAGCGTCAAACAAAATGTGCTAAACAATTTCTGCAGGAAAATATACATGTGTTTCCACTTTGTTTTAGCAGCATAATACATACAAATGAGTGTCTCCCACCTACAAAGAACACACCTCTACATGTGAAATATCACACCCGGATATTATCTGTGCCAACACATCCAGAATACATGCAGCCATAGTGTCTAATGCAGGTCTCTATCAAAGCCTTCAGTTTGCTATAACAGACAATGGACCACCAAAGCAATGGGTTATGGGACATTTGCTGGCAGCAGTGCCTCTGTTTAGTCCGGTGCTGAAATATTTCTGGAGTCGGATTTGTAAAGCTCCATATGACATCTTTAGGCCTTTTTCTATTGTCCTGAGAAGCTTGCCCCAACCACTTGTAAGTTGACCAACTAGCTCCTGGATGTTGCTTCATTTTGCTCAGCAATTATACATGTGTGGCACAGAGTGGTGGTATTAAAGTTTATTTAATAAAAACTCACAAACCTAAAATCAGAAGACTGAGACAAATGTGAATACAGTAACAGCAAGCAAGTTATCTGTCATTATCCATGAAACTCTAGGAGGCCTTATCAATGCATCGGAAGTTGGCATACGATTCCCATGAGAGCCTTCTTGGCTTCCAGGTACCTGTCTGTTCTCAGTCTGACTAGACCCTGCTACCTACCTTTGCCTGATACACCTAGATTTCATCACTTGCTTGACCCAAACTTGGATTTGCTGTTAACTACATCCCTAACATTTAAAACAATACTCGGCTCTCGTTATCCCCAACAGTGACCTTGGCTACTTATTTCTCCTTAGCTTGCAATCACTGGGAGAAAGCTCCAGTTAAGGTCCAGTAATCCTGTGTTTCAGAAGATCCATCACTGAAGTCCTGGTGGCACCCAAGATCAAGTGCACCACAGCAGTGGTCATCAGACCTTAACAGAGACCTGAGCCTTACAAGACACAGATGGTGGAGAAATCTCAGAAGTTGGGTGGTGGACAGCAGTCACCACAGGAGATGGGTAGTGGACAGTTGTTACAGGTTGTGGAAGAGGAATTGTAGGTGTTGGGTGGTGGACAGTTGTCATTGGTGGTGAAGGAAGGACTGCAGGAGATGAGTGACTGGCAGTAGCCAAAAGTGGTGAACAGAAGTTGTAGAAGATGGATGATGAACAGTAGTAACGGGCGGTGGAGGAGGAATCACAGAAGATGGGTGGAGGACAGTAGTCACAAGTCATGGATAGGTGGTAGCTATCTTGAACAGATGGTGAAGGAGGAACTGGAGATGATAGATAGTGGATAGCGGTTACAAGTGGTAGAGAAGGAATTGCAGGAGATGAGTGGTAAACAGCAGTCTCAGGTAGTGGAAGGAGAATTACAGAAGCTGGGTGGTAGACAGTAGTTACAAGTGGAGGATGTATGATGGGGGATGGGTGGTGGGCAGCAGTCATGGGCGGTGAAGAAGGAATCATTGGAGATGGGTGGTGGGCAGCAGTCATGGGCGGTGAAGAAGGAATCATTGGAGATGGGTGGTGGACAGCAGTCATGGGCGGTGAAGAAGGAATCATTGGAGATGGGTGGTGGGCAGCAGTCATGGGCGGTGAAGAAGGAATCATTGGAGATGGGTGGTGGGCAGCAGTCATGGGCGGTGAAGAAGGAATCATTGGAGATGGGTGGTGGACAGCAGTCATGGGCGGTGAAGAAGGAATCATTGGAGATGGGTGGTGGACAGCAGTCATGGGCGGTGAAGAAGGAATCATTGGAGATGGGTGGTGGGCAGCAGTCATGGGCGGTGAAGAAGGAATCATTGGAGATGGGTGGTGGACAGCAGTCATGGGCGGTGAAGAAGGAATCATTGGAGATGGGTGGTGGGCAGCAGTCATGGGCGGTGAAGAAGGAATCATTGGAGATGGGTGGTGGGCAGCAGTCATGGGCGGTGAAGAAGGAATCATTGGAGATGGGTGGTGGACAGCAGTCATGGGCGGTGAAGAAGGAATCATTGGAGATGGGTGGTGGGCAGCAGTCATGGGCGGTGAAGAAGGAATCATTGGAGATGGGTGGTGGGCAGCAGTCACAGGTGATAAAGTAGTTGCAGAAGATGGGTTGTAAACAGTAGACACAGCTGGTGGAGCAGGAATGGCATGAGATAGGTGGTGCACAGTAGTTTGGAGCGGTGGCAACCTAAATAAGACTTCACCCCTTAGAAATATTTTATATATGAATAGTTTTTAAGGAAAATGTAGAATATACACAGTTTTTTTATTGACATTAAAGCTCATTCATTTTCTACAGATGCATTCCCCATCCTGGATGAAGTGGAGAATTCCACATAAAACATTACCGCAAAGTTCCAGATATGAAGTCACTCTGTTCAAATGTTCCTTTCTAAATAATGCTGAATAGCAAGCACTCTATTCAAAGGGAAAAGTGCATCTTAAAACTATTCAGTAAAGCCGTAGGCATCTACAATCTAAAATAGTTATTTAGATGATAATCTATTTTGCTGTTGGTTACATAGAACATAAACTCCTTCACAGCAATCCTTCTACATGGAGTGAAATATATGGTAAGGAATCTGCCAAAATGTGCGGTTTGTGTCAGAATCATACAATGTATGTTCCATTTACTTCATGGCAGTCATTCCACCTGCTGTATAAAATGTCTGGAAGATGGATACCTCATTAGATACCTCCTAAGACTGGACAGAGTCCAACGTATGAAAACATTCCCCGTGCACTCAGCCTAGAATCTCTTGTTCATAAGGCAGCTTTCCACCTTTTCAGCCTATTTGAGAAATACACAATCTATAGAGAGAACATAAAGCTACAAACCCAGACTATGGCCATAGTCATTAGTAATTGGTTATGTGAGTCCATGCCTAATACTTTGGGGAAGACATCACAATTGTTGTGCTTCTGGCATCCTTGTAGAATAGATGGGTGGTACACTAAATTACCAAAATGACCTGGCTTTACACGCACATGTTCTAACCCGACAGAACACCTTTGGGAAGAATTAGAGCAGAGACTGCGAGTCAGGCCTTCTCATCCAACATCAGTGCCTGACCTCACAAATGCGCTTCTGGAAGAATGGTCAAACATTCCCATAGACACCCTCCTAAACCCTGTGGACGGCCTTCCTGGGAGAGTTGAAGCTGTTATAGTTGCAAGGGGTGGGCCAACTCAATATTGAACCCTACAGACTAAGACTGGGATGTCATTAGAGTTCATGTGCCCCAATACTTTTGGTAATATAGTATATAATAGCCTACTCTATGGCATGGCTGCAAACTCTATACTGACACCCAATAGTGGCACCTGCTGAACAACATTGTTCTATAGAGTGATGTGAGACAACAGCCCTTTCTGTTGTTTTTTCTCCTATTCAATTCACAGAGTGATGGGACTTCCTTCTAACCAGAAAGGGGGTGTAACGAAACGTCCCACACTCCGCTTGAGTGCTTTCGTCATATACCACTTCCTCCCAGCCTGAAGATAGATATCAGATATTCCAACCGCTAACAACCAGAAAACAAGGCAATACTCGTTTGGTTGCTGAACATGGACTCTTTATTAGAAAAAGAATACAAGTCTTATATACAGTTGAAGAGGAGGTTCCCCCCTCCTGCTCATATTACTCTAACAATACACCTGTAACCAGAAACATAAATAACATGAGCTAATTAACTAATCCCTTAAAACAGCCAATGTGACTCCGTGCCCACCTGACCATTCATGTGAATGATCAGGATTTCACTACAGGTCAGACTTGTTGTCACCAAGCTTCACAGAGTAGATTATACATTATCATAGGTATAAACACAGAACTCCTTCATACAATAGCAGGGTTATTTAGCACAAACAACAATGGGTGAAAGACTCTTATGCCCCGTACTCACGATCGGAAATTCCACCAGCAAAAGTCCGATGTGAGCTTTTGGTCGGAAATTCCGACCGTGTGTATGCTCCATCGGACTTTTGCTGGTGGAATTTCCGCCAGCAACAGATTGAGAGCAGGTTCTCTAATTTTCCGACGGAAAAAGTTCCTGCCGGAAATTCCGATCGCCTGCAGCAATTCCGACACGCAAAATTCCTACGCATGCTCGGAAACAATTAGACGCATGTTTGGAAGCATTGAACTTCATTTTCTCGGCTCGTCGTAGTGTTGTACGTCACTGCATTCTTGACATACATCTGCTATGATTCCCACACTGGCAGAGACCATCATGGCCTCCCTAATAATGTCCTTTTGCATTACATAGCAGAATATCTTCCTAAATGCTTGTAGCTCCCTCAAATGCCAGGGCCCATAGTCCTAGGCAAGAGGCTAGCATTCAGTTCCCTCTAAAAGCCTCTGGCCTATTGCTGGAAAGAGGGGCCAACTGCCCCAGTTCCCTGAAGCTGAGAAGAAACTGTAGGTGCTAGGCAGAGGCCAGCGGTACTCTACCCTGTTGCCAGCGATTCAGCTGGGAGTAGAAGCTTCACTACATCCACTTGTCGCTGGGGAGAGGGGCTGACTGCCCCAGCTCCCTGGATCTCCACAGTTGTTGCCGGTGCTGGGCAGAGGTTGGTAGCACTCTACCCTGTTGCCAGCTGGGGACTCCACATCATCCGTGTCGGCTAACTGTTGGGGCAGGAGGCTGGATTCCTCCACTCCCAAACTGTGTAGCTGCTATTGGGGAGGTGAGCCGGCTGCTTCCTCTTCCCTCATCTGGCTGCTGGGATGACATGTCTCAGGTACTGTCTCCCAGGTGCTGCTGGGCAGTGCTCTGTGATGTTCTGCCCTGATGCTAGCCCTTTTGCTGGAGGCTCACTCGGTTGTTCTTCCTCAGCAGAAAAGTTAATCAAATCACAAGTCTCTGGAATTGCTGAAAATCCAGGGGAAGGGTTGGCTGCACTTGGACCCAGTGCCAACACTTTGTCAGGTGACTCATAATCTATAACATCCTCTGGTGAACGGTCAATTAAATCCATACATTCTGTGGTCTGTGGCTGGAGAGATGATCCGACTGCTCCATCTCCGGTACCCTCATCCAGCTGCTGAACAGACGCATTCCACCATCCAAGATCATCTCATGAACAAAAAAGTAGAGGTATTGCCTGGATCAACCAATTAATTAAATCAGTAAATGGCCACTTTAGCAGGTGAGTATAAAACAATCATGCAGGCATAAGCCTGCATGCAGTTCAAGTTGCCCTAAATTACATATTGGGAAAAACAAAGAAAAAGAATCCTCTAAAGAGGGTCAACAAAGAACACTAATGTAAATACAAACGAGCTTTATTAATTACCAAAATTAGGAACCAAATTGAAGTACAAAAAGTGAAAAAGAGCAATATGGACAGACGGTTACAACAAACATTAAAAATTGGACAACGTTGTCACAGGGGGAAATTAAAAACATATGGGAGCCGCGGCTACACACCCACTCATACACATCATTCAAACATCTATCATATATGATGGGGTATGATGGTAATTGAAGAAGACCAGCCCAGTTAGAATATCAATTAATGGTAACAAAATATCCTAAGATGAAGTATCCAGTATAACAGGGACAGTTCTTATACCAATAGTATATTTGTGATGTAGGTGGGTGAACGATCTGGCTGTAAGGTTAAATGTAATGTTGTTGAACACAGATGGATCGATCTCATAAAAGATTGGTTCACAAGGAAGTTGTATAAACACCAGCTATTAAACAGTTTGCAAGTCAAACCATTTCCAGATTCCAGCAAGGGAGGATGTAGATTAGACTACAGAGGCAGCAGGATATATGTCCATGGAGACAGCAATAGGGGAATGCAAAGAAAACTGACATACGTTTTTGAAGTGCTGAATGGAGTAGGAAGATCTCACCAACCGCACTGTCTCCGTCGTCAGATTGCAATAATCCTTTTGTTCCTGGGTCTCTGTATGGACAGGTGCCACTTTTGTGGCTCAGATGGAATCCAAAATAAAGAGCCGTCCCTCGCTGTGGAGCCGCTGTAGGACAGATGTCTCAGTATGGTGCGTGGTTGAAAGGGGAGACTGGCATCAGCTGTTGAATCTGTGTAAAGACAAGCCAGGTCGAATTGCGCGCGGCTCCCAATGACGTGCTGACGTCACACGGCTGACGCGTTTCACCAGCCAATGGACGCTGGTTTCTTCAGAGATCATCTCATGCAAAAACAGGATCATCAAAGGTCAGTCAGTACTTGCTGCATCCACAAGACCTCCGTGTCCATAGCTGAGGGGGCAGGTTGGCAAAACACACACTGATACTCTGCCTTATTGCCGACTCTTCAGCCAGGATTTCAGAGTTGTCAGCTAGTATTTTCTGATAGTCCCAGGTAAAGGGAGCCCAGACCTGCTGCCGAGCAGAATCTAGCAGCTGTCTGTAGGCAATCTCCAGCTCCTATTCCTGATTGGCTAGAAAATCCAAATCTTCCAGTGCCCAGGGAACTTCTGAGACATTCAGCATCTGTTCTCTGTATTCCGAGATTTCTTCCAAACGTCACTCCAAATCGCTCCCAAAGTCAGGATCCTGTGACAGCCTCTCTAAGAACAGCCCCAGGCCCCCGTAGCCAAAGCCTTCTGTTGGGGTGTTGTCCGCTGTCCATGGGCACACTTGGGCTACATACCAGTGGAGGGCTCTGTAGCTCTCGTCCAACCGCATCTCCACCTGGACCAGCCTGGTTAACTCAGCTTTCCAAACCTTATGGGGTTTTTACCCCCAAAAACACCATTCGCACTTCGTACCGCGACCAGAACCTTTCCTGGATGGAGGAGAGAACTTTTCCCTGGTGTCGTTGTTCATGGGCTAGCGCTTCCTTCCAGAGTTCCTAGCAGATAGAATCGAACCATCCCAGCAGGACCTGCTCTGATACTGGTCCTCTGTGCTGTATCTGCATCTCTCGCAACCTCCTTCCGAATTCCTCTTCCATGGCGGCTGGTATCTGTACCTCTCTCCCGCTATCCAGACCTTGGATCCAGGTGAAGGTTTGAATGTCGCAGACTGCAGGAAGCATCCCACTGCTTGCCACCAATGTAACGAAACGTCCCACTCTCCCTTTGATTGCTTTTGTCATACACCGCTTCCTCAAAGTCTGAAGATAGATATCAGATATTCCAACCGCTGATAACAACAAACAAGACAATACTTGTTTGGTTGCTCACTATGAACTCTTTATTAGAACAAGAATACAGTCTTATATACAGTTGAAGAGGAGGTTCCCCCCTCCTGCTCATATTACTCTAACAATACACCTGTAACCAGAAACATAAATTAACATGAGCTAATTAACTAATCCCTTAGGCTTAATGTACACGGGACATTTTTACAACCGCTCCTGAACGATTTAACTTGACAGCTAGTAACCCACGTTTAAAATGTCCGCTAGGCACATTTACATGCAGCGTTTTGCCGCTTTTGCTTTTAGAAGCGTTTGAAATAAAATAAAGTATTTTTTTTTTTTAAATAACCAAAAATGAAAAAACGCCTGTAAACGAAACGAGGCCAAACACGAGTTACCGCGTTTAGAAACGCTTGAAATGCCTCTAAACTCAGAGTCTGAACTCATTTTTTTGCTTTCCAAAAAAGACCTCTAAACTCAACTGCCTAGAAACGACTATAAATGACCCTGTGTACATGTACTGATAAGATAACATAGAGGAGAATTCAGGAGCAGTTGAAAAAAAATGCCCAGCTGCTCCTAAACGTCCTTTTACCAGCAGCAGTGTACATGAGACCTTAACCACTTGCTTACAGGGCACTTAAACCCCCCTCCTATCCAGACCAATTTTTAGCTTTCAGCGCTAACGCATTTTGAATGACAATTGCGCGGTCATACAACGCTGTACCCAAATGAAATTTTTATCATTTTTTTCCCACAAATAGAGCTTTCTGCGGTTTTTACTTTTTGTTAAAAAAATGTAAAAACCTTTATTTTTTTTTAAAAAAAAATTTTTTTTTTTTATATTTTGTTATAAAAAATTTTTAACGGGTAATTTTTCTCCTTCATTGATGTACGTTGATGAGGCGGCAGTGATGGGCACTGATAGGTGGCAGTGATGGGCACTGATGGGTGGCAGTGATGGGCACTAATGGGTGGCAGTGATGGGCAGCACTGACAGGTGGCACTGATTGGCACTACAGGTGGGCATTGGTAGGTGGCACTTGTGGGCATTGATAGGTGGCATTTGTTGGCATTGATAGGTGGCACTGTGGGCACTGTTAGGTGGCACTGTGGGCACTGTTAGGTGCCACTTTTGGGTGGCACTGATGAGGAATGTGTTGTGCTTCCACTTCGGGACCGATGTCCCTGACATCTGAGCCGGTGATCGGCTTTTTTCTCTACTCGCGCTGTCAGCGCGAGTAAAAAAAAAAACGGTTACCGATCTTCCTGTTTACATCATGTGATCAGCTGTCATTGGCTGACAGCTGATCACATGGTAAGGGGCCAGGACCGGCCCCTTACTCAGATCGGTGATCACCCGAGTCTCAGTGACTCGGTGATCACAGCCCAGCAGGGCGCGCGCAGGGAGCGCGCACAGGGGAGGCCGTCATATGACGGCCTCCCGGGAATGCAGGTCCGCGCTGTGGCCGTCATTCGGCCATAGCGCGGATGTCTAGTGGTTAAAGCAGTCGATGTGACTCCGTGCCCACCTGGCCATTCATGTGATTAATCAGGATTTCACTACAGGTCAGACTTGTCACTGAGCTTCACACAGTAGATTATACATTATCATAAGTATAAACACAGAACTCCTTGATACTATAGCAGGGTTAATTAGCACAAACAACAATGGGTGAAAGACTCTTAGAAGCCACACTAGTAGACAACAGGAGACCCAGGGCTTTCCAGATCTCATTAATCAGCATTCCTTCACATATATCTGCTATTTGAGTCCCACACTGGCAGAGACCATCATGGCCTCCCTAATACTGTCCATTATTGTGTATTAATATATTATATATATTACTGTGCATTACATAACAGAATATCTTCCTAAATGCTTGTAGCTCCCTCAAATGCCAGGGCCCATAGTCGGTAGGCAAGGGGCTAGCATTCAGTCCCCTCCAAAAGCCTCTGTACCGGGTGAGTCTATCACAAGGAGTTCCTGGGAGGAAGAGAGAAGGAGCTCCCAGCACTCACTGTGGACTGATTGGGGATATTGCCATCTTCCAGCAAGTCCTCCGATCTGCACCATGGTACCAGCATGCTACATTCAGATTGTAAAGGTGAACTATAGACAAAGAGTATTCAGAAGAAAGGCACAAAGATCCATACAAGAACCTCATACATGCCGCTAGGACCACGCGACGACCCCTTCTACTGCTGTCAACTGACACAGAGAAGGCTTTCGACCGTGTAGATTGGACGTTTGTTAGAGCTACTCTCGAACACATTGGCCTTCGGTCGTCGATGCTCAGCTGGATCCTATCACTCTACTCTAGCCCCACAGCGGCGGTCAGGGTCAACAAAACCAGGTCCGGTTATTTCGACATTCGGAATGGTACCAGACAGGGTTGTCCCCTGTCCCCCCTTATCTTCATTCTTACCTTAGAACCCCTGCTCTGTAAGATACGGGCCAACCCCCACATAGAGGGCTTCCGTAAAACATCTGGAACCCACAAGGTTGCCGCATTCGCAGATGACCTTATCTTCTTCTTGGCTGACCCCATTGCCTCACTCCCCGTCTTGCTTCATTCTCTGAGGGAATACGGGGCTCTGTCCCTATTTAAAATAAATATGTCTAAATCCTCCATGCTCAATGTCACGGACCTGGCCGGAGCAGAGGCTGTTGGAGAGGACTGTGTGCGGGCCTGTTGCCCACCGATTATGGGCCCTAGCATTTGAGGTGAATGAGAAATCCAGTCTGAACTGTATTAATCGGACTCGGTCATGTATATATTGTATGGGGACTCCTTGCTGTGGATCTGTGTCCCTGACGAGGGAGGGGGGGTTCCTCCAGCAGCCCCCTGCTGATAAGACTGATTCATTCTGTTGGGACACATCATGTGAGGAGATGCTGGTGTCAACTTGTGCTTATGTTAATTGAATGAGCTAATGACATTGTCCTCCATACAATGTAGGAGACGGGACGACTCCTATTGGAGCTCATGTTAATTAGGTTAGCTTTGAGTCATCCTGGTGTATAAATGTGTGTGAGATCTCAAATAAAAGTAGTTCTGATGTACTCCAAGACTGGTGTTGTCTAGTTCTTGGGGTTCCTATAGCCAGATCCATTGGACTCGTGTTCCAGAACTTAGGAAGCAGTATATGACGGAAGCACTCAAGCGGAGTGTGGGGCGTTCCGTGACATTGGTGGCAAGCAGTGGGATAGCTTCCTGAAGTCTGGGACATCCAAACCTCCAACTGGATCCAAGATCAGCATAGCAGACTTCAGTCACCCCAGCGGAGATATGGACCTGGCATCAGAATTCCCGGGGCTGCTGCGGATCATCCTTTCAACGTACACCAGGACTGTGTCTGAGGATGAATGCCTGGAGCTCAGGCAGCTGATTCGGGTGGAGCTCTGGATTGCAGCCCTCCGTCTCGCTGGTATAAAACAGGGCAAGTGCTTTCCAACCCAAGAGCAACGGGCCAGTGACCAACGGGCATTGCGGATGGCATTCCTGGGAGAGCAGCCCCAGGAGCAATGGGTGACTGAGTTGGACAGGTTGGTCCAGCAGGAGATAGAGCTGGACAATCGGTATCGGGCTCTGCAATGGCACGCAGAGGAGGGATATTTAGGGGAGACAACAGAATGCTCTCCGGAGGGATATGACTTTGGCGGCCCTGGATTGCTGTGGGAGAACCTTACAGATCTTTTTATGTTTGGCGATGAGGGGGAACCTGACCTTGAGGACATGAGAGACTATAGAGAGTCTATGCTTGGTCTTGCAGGGGTCTCAGAGCTCAAACCTGATCTGGACCATTTGCTAAGGAAGGAACAGCATCTGGAAAGGGCATACAGGAAACTGCTAGAACAAGTTCAGCAGCATGCCAGAGAATCGGCAGTGGAAAATCCGGAGATTGCCGTCCCCAAACCTGAAGTGCTGACAACAGGGCAGAGCTCTGCTAACCTCTGCCCAGCACTGATAACATCTTCTGGGTTCCATGGACAGGAGATGGTGAACCTATATCCCCAGACATCAGTTGCAGAGACATGGGACTTGATAGACTTTTCTGCTGAGGAAGAACAACCTGATGAGCCTCCAGCAGAAGAGCTGCTATCAGGGCCAAAGTTCACTGTGTTCTGCCCAGCACCAACAGTGGCTTCGGCCTTCTTGAGAGAAGAGGTAGTCGGCCTTTCTCCCACAACACTGACAGGGACATGTGATTTTCTGCCAGCAGCATCTATGGAGTTAAAACAAACTTCTCCAGCTGAAGATCTGGTAACTGAACAGAGGGTCCAAGACCTCTGTCCCACACTTTTACCACTTCCAGAGACTGGGGATTTAATAGACGTTTCTGTAGAGGAGGAACCACCTGGCAAACCCCCAGCAGAAGTGCTGGCAACCGGACAGAGGGTCCAAGACCTCTGCCCCACACCTGCAGCAATTGTGGAGGCCCAAGGTGAGGAGGTGGCAGTCTATCGCGAGCTGCAGATCAGGATCCAAGGAGAGAATGCAGTCATCACCTCACAACTGCAGCTTGATCTGGTGTCGGTTGATGGGGCTTCAGTCCCCACCTGTATACCCCAGGGATGCTGGGCAGTGGGCCCAGATCCCCAACAGCAGGATTGAGATCCTGCTGTTGGGGAGCCCAGTCCCCCTGTCTTCTCTCCAGCGGCAGAAAGGATTCCAGGGAGAAGGGCCAGTCCGGGCCTCTCCCCAGCGGCAGATATGTTCTCTGAGAGAGGCAGAGGATGGCTGGGTGAGTAACACACTGTTTGGAATAATTTGTTTGGGGTACTGTGTGGGTACAGGCAGTAGAGGACTGGAACTACTGACTAACTTCAGAGTCAACCCGTCTGGGGTCTCCTCCTATGTTAGTCTCCTGCCGAAAGGGGAGAAATGTCACGGACCTGGCCGGAGCAGAGGCTGTTGGAGAGGACTGTGTGCGGGCCTGTTGCCCACCGATTATGGGCCCTAGCATTTGAGGTGAATGAGAAATCCAGTCTGAACTGTATTAATCGGACTCGGTCATGTATATATTGTATGGGGACTCCTTGCTGTGGATCTGTGTCCCTGAAGAGGGAGGGGGGGTTCCTCCAGCAGCCCCCTGCTGATAAGACTGATTCATTCTGTTGGGACACATCATGTGAGGAGATGCTGGTGTCAACTTGTGCTTATGTTAATTGAATGAGCTAATGACATTGTCCTCCATACAATGTAGGAGACGGGACGACTCCTATTGGAGCTCATGTTAATTAGGTTAGCTTTGAGTCATCCTGGTGTATAAATGTGTGTGAGATCTCAAATAAAAGTAGTTCTGATGTACTCCAAGACTGGTGTTGTCTAGTTCTTGGGGTTCCTATAGCCAGATCTATTGGACTCGTGTTCCAGAACTTAGGAAGCAGTATATGACGGAAGCACTCAAGCGGAGTGTGGGGCGTTCCGTGACACTCAATATCACACTGCGCTCGCAAGACACCCGACAATTGCGCCTGAACTACCAGTTCCACTGGGCAACCGATACCATCCCGTACCTAGGAGTGGTCATCACCGCGGACCCCGCCGACCTGTACCAAGCAAATTTTGCCACTCTCCTACACAGACTTAAAACAGATCTGCAGCATTGGCACGCTCTCACTTTAACGTGGTTTGGACGCTGTAATGCCATTAAGATGACAGCCCTCCCAAGGATACTTTATCTTCTACAGGCCCTCCCCATACATCTCCCGCCCTCCTTCTTCAAGCGAATCGACGCACTCCTCCGAGAATTTGTCTGGTCACACAAGCAGCCACGCATAAAATTACAACTACTTTACTTGGCAAAACGCAGGGGAGGGGTGGGTTTACCAGACATAAAAGCCTACTATAGGGCAACGCATCTTACCAGATTGATAGACTGGTACTGTCACCTAGAGGCCAAACAATGGGTCACCATGGAGATGGAGGACTCAGACGGTACGGCCAGGAGTTGGCCGTGGCTTACCACTCCGATCCCGAAATCAATTGCCGAACACCCAACTCTAGGAAACACATTGAGAGTGATCAGAGAAACCTTTCGCAAAACCCTGATCTCACCTATCCCTTCCCCTATGGTGCCGATCCTAGGTAACCCTGACTTCATGCCGGGCTGCCAGGGGCCGATCTTTAGAGCCTTATCAGCGGGAGATAGATGGCCACACCTCCATGACTTCCTGGATCCCGGTGGCCAGCTCAGGACAACCGCGGTAATTGAAATCCTAGACAGGCCATTGGACTTCCTGAGTGGTCTCCAACTGCGTAATTTTTTACGCCGAAGCGCCCGAACTCTAGGTCCCCCACGCCCACTTACGGAATTGGAGCGTATCTGCCACCGCAGAGAGCCCATACGCCACTCTTTATCCCTGATCTACCTCTCTTTGATCGCCCCGGCTGAAGGTTTTGTCCCCCCCTTCCTTACTAAGTGGGAGACGGAACTGGGAGTGCATTTTGATGAAACACAAAGGGAAAAGATCTTACACTTTGCCCAAAAATCTTCTCTGGCCACAAGGGTCCAAGAGACTTGCTACAAGATTGTGACCAGATGGTACAGAGTGCCATCCACTCTTCACAGGTTCCTCCTGCAGGTGCCGGATCTATGTTGGCGTTGTGGAGCAGGAGAGGGAACAATGTTGCACATTTTCTGGGACTGTCCCAAGATCAAACCGTTCTGGAAAGAGGTGACGGATACGGTCGAGCATCTGATGGGTGTCGCACTGGGGGGAGACCCCGGGGCCTGTTTACTGCACCTTTCTAGAAATTCAATTAAGAAATATAAAGCCTCACTCACCATACATCTGCTTAATGCGGCCAAGGCCTGCATCCCTCTATTTTGGAGATCGGTAATCCCACCAACGAAGATTCAGTGGTATGCGAGGGTCAATGATCTGCGGGACATGGAAGATCTTACGGCCACCCTGCACGACAGGGAGGAAGCCTTTCGGGAGACCTGGCGCCCCTGGCAACACTTCATCTACACCGAGGCCTACCTCCGAGAGATGACTTAATGCGGACACTCCTTGATACGAGGACCCTGCCTGGCTGGAGGGTGACACCGCCACCCTCCTCTCTTTACCTCTCTCTTCCTCTCCCCCTCCACTCCGCCTCTCATTCTCTCTGCCCTCTCCCCCCTTACTGTCTCCCGCTTTTCTCCCCTTCCCTCCCCCCCCTCCCCCTCTCTCCCTAGGTTCTCACACAACCCCCTATACTTTTTCGGCTTAGGGAAGATTAGATCAGATACGTTGAATATCATGGTATACATTACTCTACGTTCGTTACCCCTTGCCGGACTCCACTGATCGGCAAGGAATATCTCCACCCCCGGTCAGTGGAGAGTTTTTCTCTCTTTGTTATCTTGGTCTATCTATATACCTGTTGTCTAAGGATAAATACACAAGCCTTTAGTTTAAATGAGGCATACCGCAGGGAACTGCTTGTAAATGGATAGTATGATAACCATAACATCAGACTTCCCCATACACTCAGGCTCTGCTTTCATTATGCAGACCATGTAATACTAGAGGAATGAATATGTGTTCACGTCTTTAGTCGACGGTAATTTTCTGTTAAAGTCCTCTTCATACCTCTGTTTTATCTTTTTTATCACTCACTAAATGTTATAGATCTTGATAACTTGTATATCACACTGTAACATACATTGTTGAAATAAAATAAAGGAATTTAAAAAAGATCCATACAAGAATGCCATGATGGGGAACCAGCAGCCCCCCACATCCACAACACACTTATGTTTTGTTTTTTGAGTCTGTCACTGCCACTGTCAGTTACATGAACATCGATGGACTGACGGCCCATCTACCTACCTAACTATTCTAATCTGTGCTTGCAACATTTTGTTGAAGTGGAAATAAAACAACATGAGAAAATGTGGACTTTTCAAGATACTCTTCTTTAAGATCTAGGAATTCCACAGGTGGGATATGCATGATATGCGTCCACAAGCCTCGAGGTATGGCGCAGAGCTCTGAATATGACATTTTATTTTATCATGGAATGTTGGAAAACAACACAAACACAGGCAATCTCCGGTAAGATGATGACCTGTCTATGGAGGTGCTCCACTGCGAGAGGTCCTGAGATATTTCTGGTGGGATGATGACCTGTCTATGGAGGTGCTCCACGAAGAGAGGTTCTGAGGTATCCCTGATAAGATGATGACCGGTCTATGGAGGTATTCGACAAAGAAAGGTTTTGAGATATCTCTGGTAAGATGATGGCCTGCCTATGGCAGTGCTCCACTGTGAGAGGTCCTGAGATATCTCTGGTAAGATGTTGACCTGTCTATGGAGATGGTCCACTGCAGGAGGTTTTGAGGTATCTCTGATAAGATAATGACCTGTCTATGGAGATGCTCTACTACCCTGTTTCCCCAAAATAAGACCTAGCGTGATTGTCAGTGATGGCTGCAATATAAGCCCTACCCCCCAAATAAGCCCTACCCTGTTTCCCCGAAAATAAGCCCTACCCTGAAAAGAAGACCTACAAGGACCCTTTAACTAGGGCTTATTTGGGGGGTAGGGCTTATATTGCAGCCATCACCGACAATCACGCTAGGTCTTATTTTCGGGGAAACAGGGTAGGAGAGGTTCTGAGGTATTTCTGGTAAGATAATGACCTGTCTATAAAGATGCTCTACTATGAGAGGTTCTGAGGTATCTCTGGTAAGGTGATGACCTGTCTATGGATGTGCTCCACTGCGAAAGGTCCTGCGGTATCTCTGGTAAGATAATGACTTGTCTATGAAGGTGCTCTACTATGAGAGATTCTGAGGTATCTCTGGTAAGGTGATGACCTGTCTATGGAGGTGCCACACTGCGGGAGGTTCTGAGGTATCTCTGGTAAGGTGATGACCTGTCTATGGAGGTGCCACACTGCGGGAGGTTCTGAGGTATCTCTGGTAAGATGACCACCTATCTATAGAGGTGCTCCACTATGAGAGGTTCTGAGGTATCTCCAGTAGGATCATAACCTGTCTATGGAGGTGCTCCAATATGAACAGTTCTGAGGTATCTCTGGTAAGATGATAACCTGCCTATGACGGTGCTCCATTGAAGGAGATTCTGAGGTATCTCTGGTAAGATGATGACCGGTCTATGGAGGTGCTCTACTATGAGAGGTTCTGAGGTATCTCTGGTAAGATGATGAGCTGTCTACGGAGATGCTCCACTGCGGGAGGTCCTGAGGTACATCAATCTGTAATCATCTTTGTCAGTTTGGACTAACAATGCTCGCAGGATCCTCTATTTTTTTTTTTGTCTCAAATATTTTTTATTAAAGAAATTGCAAATTACAAATAGTAAGATAAGGAACCGAACAATAATACATTCAGAAGATGCATTAGGAACAATCATATATAGCGATAATTACAACGGGAACATGAAGTGAAGGAGAAATAATGATCAGAGGTAGTAAGGATTACTTGGATCTTGGAAGTGCCTTTAGGCGATCGATTGGGATCTGAGGATTATGAGTGGGCTCATATGAACGTGGAGTAGCAAGTCAATCCGTGAGACCGAGTATCATGTCTCATCCACACGCACCCCTAATGGGAACTAACTGTGCGCGGGTGAGGACTACGTTCCATAGAAGTTATAGCTTAGATAGGTCAGTCTCTCAGTCTTTGTTTGCGTATGGTAAAGCCCCACATGTTTAGTGGGTAAGTCCTTTTACTGTTCGTGGGTTTTTAATGTGATGTTCCTTGTCTGGGATCTGCCCGTGTAGGAAACAAATGTATATGGGGATTAGGAAGGTAAAGGGAGGGGTAGGGAAAGGAATGGGAGGAAAGGAACCTGGTCATTGTTGGGATTAGGTGTCAAGAGTTCAATCATTTTGCATCGTGTATAGTCCCCCAGGTCAAGTTATGGGGAGTTTGAGATGATAGTTTTGTATTCTGTCGAATCTTTAAAAAGTAACCAGCATGCCCAAGTTGTAGAGAATTTAGTGGGGGTATCGCGGGCCTGATGGATGAGATTTTCCATTTCCGCTATTCTCCCTATTCTATGGAGCCATTCTGATGTGCTGGGGGGGTGTGGTCGATCGCCAATGTATGGGAATGCATAGTTTCGCTGCATTTATGAGGTGTAGGGTAAGAGATTTTTTGTATGCAGATTGTGGTATGGATGTGTGGTGTAGGAGGTATTGAGCTGGTTTGAAATCAGGTGTGTAAGTTGTGATCTGAGAAGACGATGAACTTCAGTCCAGTATGGTTGGATTAAGGGGCACTCCCACCATATATGGAGTAATGAACCGTGAGCGGAATTACATCTCCAACAAAGTGGAGGAACACTTATGTATTCTGTCTGGGGTTCTGTACCATCTAGAATAAATTTTATACCCATTTTCTTGTGCAGAGACATTTTGAGAGCCTTTGTGAATGTGAGTATATAGGTGGTTCCAATCCTCATGGGTTAGGTCTATGGCTAGTTCTCTTTCCCATCTTTGGCATGTCTCTGTATTAGCGATTTGCGTGTCTGAGAACAAGAGTGAGTAAATATCTGAGACGATGTGTCTTTGGGGATCATTTCTCGTGCAGATGGCTTCAAACGGTGTGTGGTCTCTGAACCACTGGGACTGTGAGGAAGAGTTCTGTAGGAAGTGTCTTATTTGAAGATATTTAAAGAAAAGGATGTCCAGATCGGGGAATCGGGTAGGGATGGTTTGGAAGGATATAAATTTCCCCTTGTCAAAGAAGGATTCCGCTCTAATTGAATGTTGTGATAAGTTGCTATTGTTAATAAGTTATGCGATTCCTGGGGGGAAGTCCGGGTTTCGATCAAGCGGTGTCAGTGGGCCGGGGGAAGAGGCATTACTCCGTTTTTTACAAGCTATGGGAAAGATTTGTAGCTTGGCATTTGTCAAGGGATGTGACCTACAGTCTCGTGGGGTCTTTTGTGGGTTTATCCAAGGTAGGTGGTGAATAGGTACAGATGAGAACACCTCTCCTACATTTATCCATGCTTTATTTTTAGTATGTAAGTGCCAGTCTATGATTCTCGCTAAATGGCATGACCAGTAATATTTTTGTATGTCAGGGAGGCCCATTCCCCCTTTAATTTTAGGGGACACTAGTTTATCCCAACTTACTCGTGGGTGTTTGTCTGCCCAGATAAAGTATATGCACAGTCTTTTGTAAGTGGAAAAGAATGAAGGCGGTAGTTTGATTGGGATTGTTTGAAGTAAATAAAGGAGTCTGGGGAGGATGTTCATTTTTATGACCGCAGCCCTCCCGAACCATGAAAAATGATTTCTGTTCCAATTTTGGAGGTCTGTCTGTATTGTTTTCAGAATGGGGAGAAAGTTTTTAGGGTAGAGGTCAGTGAGCTTGGACGGTAACTGAATGCCTAGGTATGTGATGGATTGTGCCTCCCAACCAAATGGAAAGTTAATTTTGCATAGGTTGACTAGGGAGTCAGGTAAAGATATGTTAAGGGCCTTAGATTTGACGAAGTTGATTTGTAAGTTGGAGAGGTCTCTGAAGAAGGCGAATTCCTTTAAGAGGTTAGGAAGTGTGGTAATGGGGTCCGTAAGGAATTAAGAGGATGTCGTCTGCATATGCTGCTATTTTGTGTTGGGTGTTGGCAATGTTCACCCCCTTGATGTCTTGATTGGATCTAATCTTGCGGAGTATGGGTTCCATTGTGAGTATGAAGATGATGGGGGAGAGCGGGCATCCCTGTCTGGTTCCATTCGACACGGAGAAGGCGTCCGACAGGTGACCGTTAATCCTGATTTTTGCAGGTGGGGACGAGTATAGGGCTAGAATTTATTGTAGCATACGCTCTTTAAACCCTAGTTTACGTAATACTTCTGACATGTAGTCCCAGGCCACTCTGTCGAACGCCTTCTCCGCATCAAGTGAGAGGAAGAATCCCGGCGTTTTGGAAGATGATAACCAGTGATGAATGTTAATTGCCTTCAGGGTGTTATCCCTAGCCTCCCGACCGGGGATGAATCCTACTTGATCTAAAGAAATCAGAGAAGGGAGTAGGGGTAGTATGCGATTCGCCAGTATCTTCGCATAGAGTTTTACATCTACATTTATGAGTGATATAGGTCTATAATTAGAGACTATGTTGGCATCTTTGCCCGGTTTTGGAATCATCACAATGTGGGCCTCCAAGAGGTCTTTGCACTTGTTAGGTTGTGTGTGTAGGGAATTGAAGGTTTTTAGGAACTGAAGTATGAGTCTCTGGGAAGGTTTTGTAGTAACTGACCGATAAGCCATCTGGGCCAGGGCTTTTGTTCGGTTTCATTTGCTTAAGGGCCTCTGTAATCTATTCTCGCATGAGGGGCTTGTCTAAATCGGTAGCCTGTTCGGAGGAAATGGGGCAAGGGCTAAATTGCGTTAGGAAATCTTCTATCAGTTGTTTTCTGTCTCTAGGTGGGTCTTTCTGTGGTCGGGCATTTAAATTATATAGTTTGGAGAAGAATAGTCTAAACTGATCTGCTATACCGTTTGAGGACACTATCTTGTTTCCTAAGGGGTCCACAATGGAGTGAATGGTTGAGTTCATCTTTTTGGATTGGAGGGCTCTGGCGAGGATTTTACTGGATTTATTCCCAAATTTGTAGAAGATTCTTTGTGTTAGGGCAAATTTACGTTTGGTTGACTTCCCTATTTCCTCAAGGAGATCCTTTCTGGCTTTCAACAACTCCTGAAGGGATTGAGGATCCTCTATTTTTAGTTATTAAATATTATAAAATAATGTTTGGTAGAGATCTGCACAGAGTCGGGGAGTTTTAGGGATAAATATAAATTAAATAAACTTTATACACAATGGGATGGCAGTTCCTGGAATTTGTTAAGGCAGAGTACTGTATATGCTATTCAAGATGAGTGCTGATCTATCATAAACCGCAGAAATAAAAGATCTCACACAGGCTCTGTGGGCTGCCGAGCCCCAAATATTACAAAATAATATATTTGATTATTATAGATATTTAGACATAAATTAACATCCAATTTCATTATAATACAGAATATCTAGACCCACAAACATTTATATACTGCACCTTACCAGTCCTTAGATGTGATGGCTGCATTGGTTTTCAGTCTAAGAACATAACCTACAGAAAACGACTTGTTTTAATATAGCAGAATATTTATTCAGCAATCCATCACGTAATGGAGATGAAGAAAGGTGGACATGTTAGAAGTCCAGCCTGGGTGACAACCAGGAGTCCCTTCACAGAGAAAAGATTGCAGACACAATGGGACAGGAAGTGGGACCACCGGGTGAAAATTAAGGCAAAACACACCTGAAAAAGGAAAGCCAATGCAGCCACCACATTTAAGGACAGGTAAGTTGCAATATTTGACATTTTTTGTTTTGATTGAAAAATCCAGGGAAACATAAAAACGAGCATATATCTGTTCTCAGCTATGGCAGTTTGATGTAAGAAGTTTCTGATGCGAAGCGTCTGACTGAGAACCAGTGAGAATGGTGGTTTGCCAGGATCTCATCCTTTACACAAGGGATCCCAAACTTTCTAAACAAATGACCAGTTCACTGACCTAAGGTGGCCAGCGAGAGTGGGAAATGCCTCATCATCAGTGGTCAGTAAACAACAAAGCCCCAAGCTCAATGGGAGTAAAATACAGCCCAGGGCTGATGATTGATGGAAGTAAAAGAATGAACTAGCACCTCTGGTCAATGAGGAGAAATAGTGTTCCATTGTTGGTAGGGGGGGGGGGGGGATTGTGCCCCAATAATGGTGTCAGTGGGAGAAATCGTGCCCCAGGGGCCAGCAAAGAGTTGCAGTTTGGGGACCACTGCCATACACTAAATCACCCAATAAAAACCAAATCCCAAACTGGACACTTACCCTGCCTGCACCTGAACACTTCCCCCAACAAGTGAACGGGAATATGTGGTCTATATAGGTCATTGATGTATGTAATGGTTTGCATGGAGTTTTTCTTTTGGTGTTACAATGTAATGATTAGGAATCACAGAGTTCAGTCCAGCAGAGAAAAGGTCTCCTATAAGTTATGGGGGGGATGAGGCCGAGAACTGCGCCCGGATCTTCTCATAGCGTTGTAACTCCTGCTGGGACACGGATGGTTGAAGACGACCAGCGGCCTGTAGCAAATGTTCCATGCGTAGAACCAGCTCTGTAGAATGTTCCTTGGCACCTACAAGATGAGAAGAGAAAGTAACATAACACCCACTTCTGTCACCTGATCCTGAGGGTCAAAGATAGCATAAGAAAATATCTGATTCTAGAGAGATCACAACCGGCATTGCAGTCTTTAGAAATCATCAATCAGATAACCCAGAGAAGTTCATTTTATCCTTCCATTCTGATATAATGCACAAAAAGACTGCAGTCCCCACAATGACCTCCTCATCTGACCTCCCCCATTCAATGTGACCTCTTCTGTGACCTCCTTCCACTTTGACCTCACCATGACCCGTCCTTTCATCTTTCATTTGACCCTCTTTCCCAACGACCTCCTCATCTGACATCTCCCATTCCATCTCCACCTCATCATCCTCATTTACCGTGGCTTCACCCCCTCATCGTCCTCATCCACCAGGGCCTCTCACCCTCATCTTTCTCTCCCATTCATTGTGACCACTTCTGTGACCTCCATCCACTTTGACCTCACCAAGACTAGTCCTTTCAATGTTCATTTGACCTCTCCCCTTCCACTGTGCCCTTTACAATAACCTCTGTGACGGGAGTCACTTTGGGTGAAGGCCTCTCTCATTCACTGTGACCACCTTCAGGAGCTCTTTCATCTCCACCATATCTTCCTCATCCACCACGGGGACTCCACCTCATCTTCCTCATCCACCACGGGGACTCCACCTCATCTTCCTCATCCACCACGGGGACTCCACCTCATCTTCCTCATCCACCACGGGGACTCCACCTCATCTTCCTCATCCACCACGGGGACTCCACCTCATCTTCCTCATCCACCACGGGGACTCCACCTCATCTTCCTCATCCACCACGGGGACTCCACCTCATCTTCCTCATCCACCACGGGGACTCCACCTCATCTTCCTCATCCACCACGGGGACTCCACCTCATCTTCCTCATCCACCACGGGGACTCCACCTCATCTTCCTCATCCACCACGGGGACTCCACCTCATCTTCCTCATCCACCACGGGGACTCCACCTCATCTTCCTCATCCACCACGGGGACTCCACCTCATCTTCCTCATCCACCACGGGGACTCCACCTCATCTTCCTCATCCACCACGGGGACTCCACCTCATCTTCCTCATCCACCACGGGGACTCCACCTCATCTTCCTCATCCACCACGGGGACTCCACCTCATCTTCCTCATCCACCACGGGGACTCCACCTCATCTTCCTCATCCACCACGGGGACTCCACCTCATCTTCCTCATCCACCACGGGGACTCCACCTCATCTTCCTCATCCACCACGGGGACTCCACCTCATCTTCCTCATCCACCACGGGGACTCCACCTCATCTTCCTCATCCACCACGGGGACTCCACCTCATCTTTCTCATCCACCACGGGGACTCCACCTCATCTACCACGGGGACTCCACCTCATCTTCCTCATCCACCACGGGGACTCCACCTCATCTTCCTCATCCACCACGGGGACTCCACCTCATCTTCCTCATCCACCACGGGGACTCCACCTCATCTTCCTCATCCACCACGGGGACTCCACCTCATCTTCCACCATGGCGTCTCCCACTCATCTTCCTCTTCCACCATGGCGTCTCCCACTCATCTTCATCTACCATGGCGTCTCCCCCTCATCCACCATGGAGTCTCCCCCTCATCCACCATGGAGTTTCCCCCTCATCTTCCAAGGCGTCACCACTCATCTTCCTCATCTACCATGGCCTCTCCCCCTCATCTACCATGGCGTCTCCCCCTCATCTTCATCTACCATGGCGTCTCCCCCTCATCCAGCATGGAGTCTCCCCCTCATCCAGCATGGAGTCTCCCCCTCATCTTCCAAGGCATCACCCCTCATCTTCCTCATCTACCATGGCCTCTCCCCCCTCATCTTCCTCATCTACCATGGCGTCTCCCCCTCATCCACCATGTCCTCTCCCCCTCATCAACTGCATTGTCTCCACCTCATCTTCCTCATCCACCATGACCTCTCTACCCAATATTCCTCATCCACCATTTTGTTTATTTTTTATAGAATGCCCTTTTTAAGCCAAAATAAAAAGATAAAAGTTAAATCAATGGCCCATTGCATGGTAACATTAAAGTGGTTGTAAACACACAAAAAAAAACCCTCAAAAAAAGGCATATCAGCTGAAGAAACAGCATGATGACTTTCGGCACATGCTAATACAGGGGATATCTCCTAAACTGTGCAGGTTTAGGAGATATCCAGGGCAGCTACAGGTAAGTCTTATTATAGGCCTCATTATAAGCTTACATGTAGTGAAAAGTGGTTTGTAAAAGTTTACAACCACTTTACAACATGTTTTTATTGCAATAGTCCCTCTGAATCTCATTCTGGATCTGCCCCAGATTGTGACTGGACAGGGAAAGGAGAAGCAGCACAGTGATTAGATGATTTCTCTTTCACTCTTTCCCCTCCTCCTATCAGCACATGAACTGATTAGAACCTTTTGCGGCTTCTTCCTCTCACACTCCACCCCCGCTGGACAAGGACTGCAAAATGCAGCTACCAAGTTCAACATCAATTGTATAAAAAAAAAAAACACATTAATGATGTATTAGTGATTACAGAGTTGAATTATTTGTGTCTATAGTATCTGCCCGAAGTTCAGCTTTAAAGCGTTAGTAGATTCTAGAAAAAAAAAAAAAGATTTCCTCCTGCAAGGCATTATCATAATGTGTGGGGTGCAACGCATACTAGCACATTATGGAAGACTTACCTTGAAGCCAAGCCCTTCATCGGCGCGCTGTCACCACTGCAGAGGCTTCTATCTTCACCTGGTCTTTCTTTCTGGATTTGCAGGCTGCGGCCGCTTGAATGGCCGAGACGCGATGAAGTCACTGCCATGCGGGAGACTCGGCCATGGCACACAGCTCTGAAGAACCAGCAAGGGTGTGCCGTTCCTTCAGAGCGCATGGGCTGGTGACATCACCGGCTGCTGCTTACTGGAATATCTACGACAAGTTTAGGAGATATTCATTCTACCTACCTTTATTATAAGCCTACCCGTAGGTAATGATCAAAATGTGGAGATTGCTACCACTCTAAATACCTACACATGGGGACAGCAGTAAGAAAACACTAAAGCTTATCCATGAGCCATCTCATTGGTGTTCACTGCATTGGCCTCCACTCACCTTCCTGAAGGCGTTGAACCTTCTCTTTTATGGCCGCCATCATGGCATCTGCACACAGAGCGTAGAGGTCTGCTCCAGTCAGGGCAGGTGGACAGTATTCTAATACAAGAGACAACTCCACTGCTGGGTCCAGGCAGAACCTACAAGACAGGAAGTGGAGATGAGATCACCAAGCCCAGGGACAACCATCACTCATCATATAAAACTGACCACTAGAGGATTATGGGGCCCCAACAGGATTCCACATTTTATCAAATGGCTCTAGAAGGGAAGCCGTCAACATTCAAAACATTGTTATTACAATCCTCAGATTCTTGGGCAGGTTGGACCTGGGGCTCCACTATCAGAAATGAAACGCGTTACCTTCGAGTCGTCAGCTCTATAATTGCTGTGTGTTGGGATCACTCTTCTCCAGAAAAGGCTCATCACTGCTTCATCTCCCACAGCTTTCAGTTTTCTATGGAGACTCGACCCCCCCGAATGAGACAGGAGTCCTCCTGTCCAATGACGATGCCTCTACCGCCAATAAGGGACATCTCATGGGAAGGGGGATTGGCGGGAAGATGGGGAGAGGTTGGGGTTTAAGTCTAAGTGGATGAAGTCATGACTAAATGCGATGAGAAGCCATCTCTGGAGGAGGAACCTCACACTGCCAGCTCTGGTCACACGGCCATTTGCAGACAATAAACCAATTCTAAACAGCGTTCAATCCCACCGCCATCTATACCTAAAAGTGGTGGAGGTATGCCGCCATTACCCATGTCATCTTCTCTGCCATGGTGAGCCGGAGATCCTCCTTTCTGATTCAGAGAGCAGGACAGGTTCTCTTTATACCCGGATATCGCTGATATAAAGACATAATAACGGGAACTCACTTGTGTGTTATGGCTTCCAGGACCCGCAGCTGGGACTCCCGATTATCATTAATTCCGACATAAACTAATTTATCAAACCTGGAAGAGAAGACACCAAATCATAAACGTGTCAGATTCCCAGAATGCTCTGCAGAAGAAAAATGTTTAATAGACGATGACCTATGTACTGCGCTGTGAACGGGCACATTATAATCTGCCATTTATTAGACAATGTTGGTCCTCCATTGAGGGATACGGGGTCTCTGAACGCATCTTCATATAAATCTGAAGCCAAACCCTTCCATTGTAGAGGAAGGCTGAATCGGCTGTCAGTTGTTTTACCATCTGTATCTCATTGGGGAGATTTCCCTTCACTTCCTGTCCTGCACAGGAAGTGGGAGGAGATCTTTCCAATGTTAGGGAGATCTCCTCAGTTATCACAGAAAGAGGTGTCCCCATTGGAAGATTTCCCCTCTATTCCGGGTCCAGTGGCAACCGGAAATCAAGGTCTTACCCTCACTTTCATTACCAGAGACATTGGTGATCCGGACAATTATAGGAGACTGAGGACACAGACTGCAAAATAAAGAGCTGACAGTGGTTCTAACCCCCCCCCCCCCATCCAAATCTGGAGGAAATGGTTTTCCCTTAGTTATAGGAGGACTCGGAGTGTCTTGTGGTGCGGACGTTTGCCGTCTCCCCGGGATCGGTACCGTTTCATTACCATCACTGACACAACCCTGGATGGGTTTAAAGTTGTCTATTGGAATTCCATCAGAGAGACACATGGGGTGGAGGAATGGTGTCACCTCCTCATTAGAAGAATCTCTTTATAGGCGACAGTCTGAACCTAGGTGGGCCTGTTCCTTGTCAGAACCTCCCCCCCCCTTCTACCAGCATGCCTCAGTCCAGAACCATGGGGTGGTGGGACCAGCAAACTCCACCAACTTGTAGGAGTCTTACCAGGTTGGTGGGTCCCTGAGAGGCTGAGTTGGGTGTCAGTCCAGGCACCTGGCGGATCCAGACTTTATTGTCGGGATGACGCGGTGCCTGGACTGATTCCTATGACGTCAGCAGAAAGCGGACTTCAGATCGCTCTCTGCTGAAAACGAATTGTACCCAAGCGATCGATTGGAGAAGCCCAGCCAAATGAGCTTTCCCCGGATTTCCTTTTCCTTTTTGAGTTACTTGGCCCAATATATAATTTACTCTCACCAATAGAGGGTGCTCTAAGGTCATTTCAGCATCTCTTCTATATTCATATGGAACGATTTCTATTTATCTTTATTTTATATATAGATAGTCTTTTATTACTATATTATTGTTTCTGCCCTCGAGTCATAATGTATAGGAGACAAATATATTCTTTAAAGATTGTGAATGTAACATGAGAGCCAAAGTTTCTTTATGTAAAACGCATGTCAATTTTTATTATTTTACAATATGTATATTTATACGACTATTTTTGTTTTCAGCGGCTGCTACATAGCAACGCCATCCAGACTGCATCTATCTGTATATTATATATGTGCGGTAACATTGATCCCGTGTCCTGTGAGGTTCTTTTCCCTGTTTTTGTATGTCAGACCTCTAGCGCTGGACTACTCTAAAATGGCGCCATTGTTCCGCCAGAATCAGCGACCCATCAGATTAGATAACGGAAGTCACGTTCTGTCACTACACCGCGACGGCCATCTTGCTACACCCCACACTCGGCCGCAGTAAGCCTGTGTTTCGTCAGATTAGGCGATCCGTCAGAATTTGTAATGGAAGTGACGTTCCATTGTGACCATCTTGCTACACCCCGCACTCCTCCAAAGTAAGGATACAGTGAGAAGGCGGAAAGCAGCCATCTTGCTACACCCACCAGAGTCTGGCATTTCACACTTATTTTTACCAGTAAATGGAGCTTATATAGTGAAATACAGGATTTAAAAATTCGTCTTGACTGTTTTGATGTTGAATTTTAAAAGCAGCGGACATCTTGTTACACCCACCCAAGTCTGGCATTTCATACTTATTTTTACCAGTAAGCTGAGCTTATATAGTGAAATACAGGATTTAGAAATCCATCGGACTGTTCTGATGTTGAATTAAAAAAGCAGCGGTCTTCTGTCAGATCAGCAAACCTGTGAAATCAGCACGCTTGCCGCTGCTTTTAAAATTCAACATCAAAACAGTCAGATGGATTTCTAAATCCTGTATGTCCGCTGTCGCCTTCTGAATGCAGGCTTACTGCGGATGAGTGCGGAGTGTACCAAGATGGCCGCTGTGGTGTAGTGATGGAACATCACTTCTGTTACCTAACCTGACAGGTCGCTGATTCTGACGGAACAGCGGGAGATAAACAGGAAGTGACGTAGCTACAAACTGGAAGTAGCGTCTGGAACGCAAGCCGGAGCCGCACTTCCGGCCTGTACATCGGCGTGCGTTTCAGACTTCCATCTAATGCCGGATGCGTCTCCAGTAAGGCGGTCCACGGCACAATAGACAAGTGAACTCAGAATAGATACTGTACAGCCACCCTTCAGAGCACATTAAGCAGCACTGAGACTCCATATAGAGAAGCAGCATGTGCATACAAGAAGCACGGCTCTATATGAAAGTAGGAATCCCTCCCCTTTTCTACTATGGGAGGAGTCTTTGGCTCTCATGTTGTGGGAGGGTGAAAGCATTGAAAAGGCTGGATGATCATTTGTTGTTTGGCTCTGATGAAGAAGACCTCCTTCGAAACGCGTCAGCCGGCGGGGACCCTGGTGAGGTCCTCCTTGGAAGAGAGGCTTTGGTAAAGCCGGCAGTCTGTAGCCACTTGTTGGGTGGCCTGTTGAGCGAGTTTATGACCTTCACTTGTGAGCGGTTCTATTTTATCTTCAATAAATTCCCGATAATGCCCTAGGCCAGTGCGCCCGCTGGGCGTTTATCTATCTTCTGGAGAGAGACTAGGAAAATGGAATGGCCTTGAGGGAAGCAACCATCAGGCCTGAGAGGACTGCCATGCAGAAGTGGCGAGTCAGACGACTACCGGACCCAAGAGCTGACATCAAAACTCATCTCTTCAGGAAAGCCGATCACATCTCCAACTAATCTCCTACCACTTCCATCAGCTCATCCCCCACAGCTACAACCTTTTGTACCACCTGCCCCACCCTATTAGATTGTAAGCTCTTCTGAGCAGGGCCCTCCTAATTCTCTTGTATTTTATTGTATTATAACTGGATTGTCTCCTTTTATATTGTAAAGCGCTGCGTAAGCTGTTGGCTCTACATAAATCCTGTACAATAATAATAATAATCTGAGACCAGCGGGTCTCAGGTTTCTCCTATGGCCTGAGCTGAGCATGGGACTAGGCCCCCTAAAGGACGAGTCTGTCTACTGGGATGGTAAACACCGCGCTGACCCGAAAACGCAGCTGAATCCCCCCGAGGGGCTGGACCACTTCTGCACAAAATCCTCACTAAATGAATACAAGACTGGAAACGGCCCCGGAATAGACCGAGGACTGGAAACGGCCCCGGAACGGACTGAGGACTGGAAACAGCCCCCGGAACGGACCGAGGACTGGAAACAGCCCCCGGAATGGACCGAGGACTAGAACGAGCCCACCGGAATGGACCGAGGACTGGAAACGGCCCGGAACGGACCGAGGACTGGAAACGGCCCCCGGAACGGACCGAGGACTGGAAACGGCCCCCGGAACGGACCGAGGACTAGAAACGGCCCCGGAACGGACTGAGGACTGGAAACGGCCCCGGAATAGACCGAGGACTAGAAATGGCCCCGGAATAGACCGAGGACTAGAAATGGCCCCGGAATAGACCGAGGACTAGAAATGGCCCCGGAATAGACCGAGGACTAGAAACGGCCCCGGAATGGACCGAGGACTGGAAACAGCCCCCGGAATGGACCGAGGACTGGAAACAGCCCCCGGAACGGACCGAGGACTGGAAACGGCCTCGGAACGGACTGAGGACTGGAAACAGCCCCCGGAATAGACCGAGGACTAGAAACGGCCCCTGAATGGACCGAGGACTGGAAACAGCCCCCGGAATAGACCGAGGACTAGAAACGGCCCCGGAATGGACCGAGGACTGGAAACAGCCCGGAACGGACAGAGGACTGGAAACGGCCCCCAGAATAGACCGAGGACTAGAAACGGCCCCGGAATGGACCGAGGACTGGAAACAGCCCGGAACGGACAGAGGACTGGAAACGGCCCCCAGAATAGACCGAGGACTAGAAACGGCCCCGGAATGGACCGAGGACTGGAAACGGCCCCGGAATGGACTGAGGACTGGAAACAGCCCCTGGAATGGACCAAGGACTGGAAACGGCCCCGGAATGGACCGAGGACTGGAAACGGCCCCCAGAATGGACCAAGGACTGGCAACGGCCCCCAGAATGGACCGAGGACTGGTAACGGCCCCGGAATGGACCGAGGACTGGTAACGGCCCCGGAATGGACCGAGGACTGGAAACGGCCCCCGGAATGGACCGAGGACTGGAAATGGCCCCGGAATGGACCGAGCACCGGAAACGGCCCCGGCAGGAGACACCGGTTAATTCTCGAGTTTCAGAACGGTGCGCACTGCATGAATGAAATTGTCTTCTTTCATCAGGGAGTCTAAGGCCAGATAAAGAACCCTAACCCTATATATCCCCTCCTCTCAGCTTCTAAAATCCATCCCCAGTTCATTTATCTCACCCCCATCTTATTTATCACATCCCCACTATATATTGATTACTCCCTCAGGAGATATACAGCAAATATTCTGACATGCAGTGGGGCAAAAAAGTATTTAGTCAGCCACCAATTGTACAAGTTCTCCCACTTAAAAAGATGAGAAAGGCCTGTAATTGTCATCATAGGTATACCTCAACTATGAGAGACAAAATGTGGAAACAAATCCAATCACATTGTCTGATTTTTGAAAGAATTTATTTGCAAATTATGGTGGAAAATAAGTATTTGGTCTCCTACAAACAAGCGAGATTTCCGTCTCTCACAGACCTGTATCTTCTTCTTTAAGAGGCTCCTCTGTCCTCCACTCATTACCTGTATTAATGGCACCTGTTTGAACTTGTTATCAGTATAAAAGACACCTGTCCACAACCTCAAACAGTCACACTCCAAACTCCACTATGGTGAAGACCAAAGAGCTGTCGAAGGACACCAGAAACAAAATTGTAGACCTGCACCAGGCTGGGAAGACTGAATCTGCAATAGGCAAGCAGCTTGGTGTGAAGAAATCAACTGTGGAAGCAATAATTAGAAAATGGAAGACATACAAGACCACTGATAATCTCCTTCGATCTGGGGCTCCACGCAAGATCTCACCCCGTGGGGTCAAAATGATCACAAGAACGGTGAGCAAAAATCCCAGAACCACACGGGGGGGGGGACCTAGTGAATGACCTGCAGAGAGCTGGGACCAACGTAACAAAGGCTACCATCAGTAACACACTACGCCGCCAGGGACTCAGATCCTGCAGTGCCAGACGTGTCCCCCTGCTTAAGCCAGTACATGTCCGGGCCCGTCTGAGGTTTGCTAGAGAGCATTTGGATGATCCAGAAGAGGATTGGGAGAATGTCATATGGTCAGATGAAACCAAAGTAGAACTGTTTGGTAGAAACACAACTCGTCGTGTTTGGAGGAGAGAGAATGCCGAGTTGCAACCAAAGAACACCATACCTACTGTGAAGCATGGAGGTGGCAACATCATGCTTTGGGGCTGTTTCTATGCAAAGGGAACAGGACGACTGATCCGTGTACATGAAATAATGAATGGGGCCATGTATCGTGAGATTTTGAGTGCAAACCTCCTCCCATCAGCAAGGGCATTGAAGATGAAACGTGGCTGGGTCTTTCAGCATGACAATGATCCCAAACACACCGCCCGGGCAACGAAGGAGTGGCTTCGTAAGAAGCATTTCAAGGTCCTGGAGTGACCTAGCCAGTCTCCAGATCTCAACCCCATAGAAAACCTTTGGAGGGAGTTGAAAGTCCGTGTTGCCCAGCGACAGCCCCAAAACATCACTGCTCTAGAGGAGATCTGCATGGAGGAATGGGCCAACATACCAGCAACAGTGTGTGACAACCTTGTGAAGACTTACAGAAAACGTTTGACCTCTGTCATTGCCAACAAAGGATATATAACAAAGTATTGAGATGAACTTTTCATATTCACCAAATACTTATTTTCCACCATAATTTGCAAATAAATTCTTTCAAAAATCAGACAATGTGATTGGATTTGTTTCCACATTTTGTCTCTCATAGTTGAGGTACCTATGATGACAATTACAGGCCTCTCTCATTTTTCTAAGTGGGAGAACTTCCACAATCGGTGGCTGACTAAATACTTTTTTGCCCCACTGTAATGTATCCCGTATATCACAACTGGCAATAATAGAATATATTAGGATCCCAGCTTATAGACAAGGACTGAACTACAATATAAAATGGTGAGAGGTAACAGCTCCACCCACAGAGGCGGTCTTATTGGTTGTATGCAGAGTCAGCATATTTTCTCCGATCTTCTCGAGGACTCCAATCTGAGGGCTTCGTACTATGAAAGATCGAAATCCGATTGGTTGGAACCGACACATGAGTGTTTGTACGCATTCTCCTAATTCTGCCCGGGATCTGCAAGAACATTGAGAGACGATCGCTCACCTCCCCGGTCGTAGCAGAGCAGAGTCCAAGAGATCTGGCCGATTTGTGGCTCCAATCACAAAGACATCATTGGAGGAGTGCAATCCGTCCATCTCCGCCAGCAGCTGGGACACCACCCTGCAAGAGAACAAAAATAAATCAGAGGGCCTAGAATATTAAGCACCTCACATCACACCGGGGCACCACCCTGTATGTAACGGAACGTCCCACACTCCGCTTGAGTGCTTCCGTCATATACCACTTCCTCCCAGTCTGAATTTAGATATAAGATATTGTAGCCGAATATTACAACCAAGAACTAGGCAGGACTTGTTTGGATGCAAAGCTGGAACTGTTTATTTTAACAAGAATACAGACTTTTATACACTTGAGAAGGACATTCCTGCCTCCTGATCATATTACCCTAACAATACAAACTGTAATTAAAAAAGAAAGAAAAAGATGCGCAAAGAAACCACTACAAATAACAATAAATATTGCTGTGAACAAATTCTCTAAAACATGATAATCTGAAAAATTGAGTGGTGTATCAAAAACAAATAGTCTATGTGATATAAAAAATAAATTAATAAAATCAAAAGTGAATTTATCAAAAACAGAATATCCCAAAATGATCCTTCAAAATTTAGGAGATGCAAAAGTTCTTCACTTAACCTCGAAAAGCAGGACACATTCATTCGAATCATCTGGAATATGGAGCATAAAATGCAAATACAATCTTCTTACCAGATCCGTTGGATCTCAAATGATAGAGATCAGAAGCACTTGTGCATTAGCCTGCCGGCAGGTGAAGTCACAGTGATTGAAAGCAGAGAGGAATCCACCTGTTTATCCAGGAATCAGCAAGGACAAAACTTCACTCTCCGGGACACTCTCATAAAAGCCAGGATCTGGAGATTCTCATACAAGAGGGCTTCATGGTGCAGTATGTTCCAGCAAAAACAAATCATACAAAGTCCATAAATTCCAGCTTTTCGAGATTAAGTGAAGAACTTTCGCATATCCTAAATTTTGAAGGATCATTTTGGGATATTCCGTTTTTGATAAATTCACTTTTGGTTTTATTCATTTTTGATATCACATGGACTATTTGTTTTTGATACACCACTCAATTTTTCATATTATCATGTTTTAGAGAATTTGTTCACAGCAATATTTATTTTATTTTTTTTCAATAAATGTTTATTAAAATTTTTCAGATATACATAAAGTCACAGTTATCGGGTATACATTGAAACAGAAGCTGTTAATACAATCAATAAGTCATACAATCAATAAGTCATACAATTGATAAATAAAGCAGAAATGTAAGAACGAGTTCAAAATACGGCCAACTGAGCCTCTTACTAGGTCACTTCTGTATTAGTGATTGAGGTGAAGTTCTGACCCAGTAAAGTATTCCTATGGTAAAGCGGGAATACCCTAATTAACAAGTGTATAAACTAAGGATCATTAAGCATCTCCGTGTGAGGGAGAAGGGGTTGGTGTGGGGGTAGGGGTCCAATCGGGGTAATGTTATGTACCGATCAAAGCCACCCTTAAACCCATTCACCCCTAAAGGGTTCTAACTGTGAATGGGTGGGGGCCATGTGTAGTAATGTGTGTGGTTTTAAACCTATTCGGTACCCATATGATTGAGAGGCAGCTCCGTAATAATAATATGTTGTTTAGGAGTGGGGGGGGGGGGGGGGAGTAAGGAGACCAGAAACCGTTAGGGTGTGTGCTCCTGCCGGAACAGTGAAGGAGTTATGTTGGTATCAGGTTGAGAGGGTGTGGAGATCGCCTAAGTATGATCGGTGAGGATCAATTGGGTAAGAGGAAGGGTATGGACGGAGGGAGGGTATGGACGGAGGGAGGGTGTGGACGGAGGGAGGGTATGGACGGAGGGAGGGTACGGACGGAGGGAGGGTATGGACGGAGGAAGGGTATGGACGGAGGAAGGGTATGGACGGAGGGAGGGTATGGACGGAGGAAGGGTATGGACGGAGGAAGGGTATGGACGGAGGAAGGGTATGGATGGGGGGAGGGTATGGACGGAGGAAGGGTATGGACGGAGGGAGGGTATGGACGGAGGAAGGGTATGGACGGAGGAAGGGTATGGACGGAGGGTGGGTATGGATGGAGGGAGGGTATGGACGGAGGGAGGGTATGGACGGAGGAAGGGTATGGACGGAGGAAGGGTATGGACGGAGGGTGGGTATGGATGGAGGGAGGGTATGGATGGAGGGAGGGTATGGACGGAGGGAGGGTATGGACGGAGGGAGGGTATGGACGGAGGGAGGGCACGATCAGCCAGACACTATGACGTTTCTGTGACAGATCAGTATCGATCATGGCGGAGAGGTTGGGTCACCGGGCGGAATGATCTGCGTCGAGGAAACTCTAAAGTGTAACCAGCAAGCCCATGATGTATTAAATTTTGTGGGATTGTCTTTTGCTTGGTAAATGAGTTTTTCCATCTTGGCCGTTCTATCGACTCTTTTGAACCATTCAGCCACTGTGGGTGGTGTGGAACTCCTCCAGTGAACCGGGACACAGAGGTTGGCTGCATTGATAAGGTGTAGGGTAAGGGATTTTTTGTAGGAGGAGAGGGGCATGGAGGTGTGATGGAGCATGTATTGGGCCGGAGTGAAGTCTGGGGTGTAAGAGGTAATTTGGGTGATAAGGCGGTGAATTTCCGTCCAGTACGGTATGATAAGAGGACATTCCCACCAGATATGAATGAGGGTGCCAAGCGCCGCATTGCAACGCCAGCATGTCGGGGGGACCGAGGGGTGCATTTTGTGGATCTTATCAGGTGTCCTGTACCAGTTGGTGAATATTTTGTATCTGTTTTCCTGGGTGGATACATTAATGGAGCCCTTATGAATATGGTTGTGTATACGTTCCCATTCAGTGGAGGTTAAGTCTATAGACAGTTCTGATTCCCAACGACGGACAAGCTTATCATCTTTAATTTTGCAATTTGAAAATAAGAATGTGTAAACAGTAGAGATCACATGACGTTGGGGTTCTGAACTATCACATATCAAAGGGTGTACGATCTCGGTACCACAGTGAGATGGATTTGGCGTCAGTAAAAAAGTGTCTTAATTGTAGGTACTTGTAAAAGGGGATGTTGTATTCCATGAGTTTGGCTGCCATGGCTTGGTGGGGGAGGAGTTCACCATTTTGGAAGAAGTGGTGTGCCCTGATGGGGGCTGTGCATGATTCCCTGTGCAGATCTCTTAAGGCAAGGCCTGGCAGGAAGTCAGGATTACGGACCAAAGGGGTCATAGGGCCTGGGTGCGGTGTGTAATCCAGTGCTTTGCCGGCTAATTTAAGGTGGGACAATGTGGCTCCAATAAAGGGATGTGTCACCAAATCTCTAGGAATGGAGTTGTGATTGATCCAGGGTAGATGTGACAGCGGGGTTTTAGTGAAAGAGTCTTCAAGTGTAATCCAGGCTTTATTGGAACGATGCAGATGCCAATCTACAATCCTAGTTAAATGACATGCCCAGTGGTATTTTTGAATGTCGGGGAGGCCAAGGCCCCCTAATAGCTTGGGGAGTACTAGCCTATCCCAGCTTAGTCGGGGGGTCTTGGACGCCCAGATAAAAGTCCTGCACATACGCTTGTATGATGTAAAAAAGGAGGTGGGTAGCTTTATGGGGATTGCCTGAAAAAGGTAAAGAAGTCTGGGCAGTACATTCATTTTTAATATGGCTGTCCTACCCAACCAGGAGAAGGACCCGAAATGCCATTTATTTAAATCAGCTTGTATGTTTTGGAGTGCGGGTTGGAAGTTTCTCATGTAGAGATCCTGTAGTTTAGTAGGTATTTTGATGCCCAGGTATGTAATGTCCTGTGATTCCCATGTAAAGGGGAAGTTCTGTTTGCATTGGGTGACCAGTGTGGCTGGTAGGGAGATGTTCAGTGCTTTCCATTTTGTAAAGTTAATTTGAAAGTTTGACAAGGTTTTGAATAATGAGAAATCTTTAAGAAGATTGGGGATAGTGACTATAGGGTCCGTGAGGAAGAGTAAAACGTCATCCGCATAGGCTGCTAATTTATAGTGGTTATCACCCATGTTAATGCCTTTGACGTCCGGGTTGTCTCTTAATCTGCGAAGCATTGGTTCCATAGTAAGGATGAATATGAGCGGGGATAGGGGGCATCCCTGACGGGTTCCGTTTGAGACAGAGAAGGCGTTCGACAGGCGGCCATTGATCCTAAGTTTAGCTGTAGGTGCAGAGTATAGCGCCAGGATCATTTGGAGTAGATGCGATGGGAAACCCATTACTCTTAAAGTCGCTTCCATATAGTCCCAGGCCACCCTGTCGAACGCCTTCCCTGCGTCCAAAGACAGGAAAAAACCTTTTGTGGATGTTTTGGAGAGCCAGTGATGGATATTTAGAGCCTTGATAGTATTGTCCCTGGCCTCCCTGCCAGGGACAAAACCTACTTGATCAAGGGAGATTAATTTGGGTAGCAGAGGGAGAATGCGGTTTGCCAACACTTTGGCGTAGAGCTTTAGGTCTACGTTCAGAAGTGAAATCGGGCGGTAGTTAGAGACCAATGAGGGGTCTTTGCCTTGTTTGGGAATGAGAGTGACGTGTGCTTCAAGGATGTCCCTCATCGTATTAGAGGTTGGTGAGAGATTATTGAAGGCTTTGGTGAGGTGGGGAATGAGGGTGTCTGGGAAGGACTTATAATAGCTAACTGACAGGCCATCTGGGCCAGGGCTTTTGCCTGGTTTCATTTGTTTTAATGCAGTTAAAATTTCTTCTCCTGAGAGTGGGAGATCAAGGTCCGAGGATTCATCTGAAGAGAGGGGGGAGGGACAGTATTGTGCAAGGAAGTCGGTAATGGCTGCCATTCGGTCCGAGGTGGCTGCAGGGGGGAGCGTGGTGGGGAGGTTGTATAGTTTGGAGAAGTACTGAACAAAATGGTCAGAGATATCATCTGTAGTAACAAGGGCGTCGCCAGTCGGTGTTGTAATTTTGTGAATGGTATGGGCCGCTTTCTTAACTTGAAGCGCTCTGGCAAAAAGTTTACCCGACTTGTTGCCGAATTCATAGAATAATTTTTGGGTCATGGCGTAGTTACGTTTTAGTGTGTAGTTAAGTTCCTCTAGAAGTTCTTCTCTGGTCTGAGTTAGTTCTGTTAATGTGGAAGCTGCTAGCGACGCTTTGTGCACTTGCTCAAGTGTTAGTATGCGGTCGGTCAGCTCATTAATTCGTGCTTTTCTGATTTTGTTTCGTTGGGCCGCAAGGGAGATAAATTTCCCCCTTATGACGCATTTGTGTGCTGCCCAAACGGAGATAGGAGAGGTGTCTTCTGTTGTATTTTCTATAAAGTAGTGGGTGAGGCTCGTGGTAATTTGTTGAATATGGTCCAGGTCGGTCAGTAGAGAATTATCAAGTCGCCATATGTTGGACCTACCATGGGTCGTCGGGAGGGTTAGAGTTATAAATATGGGGTTGTGATCAGAAAGAACCATGGGTTCAATCGTGGCTTTTGAGAGGTGTGTGAGATCATTTTGGGATAAAAAAAAGTGGTCTATTCTGGAGTATTTGTTATGAGGTGCAGAAAAGAAGGTGAAGTCCTTAGTGTTGGGGTGTAATGTGCGCCAGGCATCGTGAAGTAACAGGTTGCTGAGCTGCAATTTAATAGCTCGTAAGGCTCTGTAGGTTAGGGAAGAAGAACCGTTGGATGTGTCAAGGGAGGGATTCAGAGCGACATTGAAGTCACCTCCTACTATCAGAGTACCTGATTGGAAGCTGAGAAGTTGTTGGAAGATGTCTCTAAAAAAGGCCACTTGTTGCGAGTTAGGGGCGTAAATGTTAGCTATTGTGACAGGCCTGTGGTGCAGAGTGCCTTTAATGAATAGGAATCTCCCTTGGGAGTCTCTTTGGACTTCTGTCACCTGCAGGGGGCATTGTTTAGAAATTAAGATAGAGACTCCTTTGGATTTAGCCTCGGTGTTGGAAGCGTGGTACACCAGTGGGAATTGGTGATTATACAGTTTAGGGATGCTATCTGTCCTGAAGTGCGTTTCCTGTATAAGTGCTACATGTATTTTTGATCGTTGTAGGAAATAGAACAGTTTAGACCTTTTCTCTGGGGTGTTAAGGCCTTGTATATTGATTGAGCAGAGTTTGAGTGTCTGTAGGTACTTATGTAGGTCAGGCGGTGAGGCCTGGGGGTCTGTGTCATCCGCCATAAGTATGAGTGAAGGGAGAGGGATGACCTAGGCGATCAGAATGTGGGTCTGTTCAGTGTATGGCAGGCTTAAGTGTAATGTTGAGGTAACTGGGGTGAAACCGATGAGGTTTGGGGGTGACTTGCTCCCGTACCTCTAAACTGTACAGTATCGGTAAGGTACAGTGTGGGTACGATGTGTGTACCCCGAGGGGTGTAACAGCACCGTGACTCACAACTGTGTGGGGGTTGGCAATCACTAAGCAGTGAAGGAGGACTATAGGTAAAGGAAAGAACGGTATAGTCCGCCACCACAGGGTCTTCAGGTGATAAAAGGAGGAGGTTTTGGAGAACGTATTTTCTGGGGGATATATAATAATAGGGCGAGGGGATACTCTCAAAGAAACGTGAGTGCTGAGTGGTGGGATTTGGGTGAGTAAATGCATCATTACACAAACAGCATACAAGAACCATCATATAGAAATATTGGGAGTTATGATACCACCACCCAGCCCCCATACCAGAAGGCACCCAAAACGCCATTAAATACTATCACGGCTAAATGTGGGATTTGTAAAGGTGGGTGCCCTCTTATGGGTCAAGTGTCGGCCTCAGAACGTGTGAGGTAATTAAACAGAGGACATTTATAGGGCCTAAAAACAGCACAAAAATCTCAAAAGAGGGATAGAACACTGTAACCGGAGTAACATGTAAATAAACAAGTAAATCAGTCAGCAAGCTGACCATGCAATCAGTGACAGATCTCCAACTAGAAAGTCTGAGGAATACTAAACTTATAGACTAGAAGATTTCCCATAGAGAGAGTGTGGAATATACCTCATACCTCGCCGTGCAACCTAACATGCCAGCAAGTGTGATTGGGTAAAGTTACAGTTACAGGCCAGTAGATGGCGGTAGTGCACTCTGCATAAGTCTGCAGGTAGGTGTCACATCAGATGAGTGTCTGTACAGGACATGTAGATGGATGTAGTGTACTGTATATAAGTTTTCAGGTAGGTGTCACATCAGTTGAGTGTCTGTACATGACATGTAGATGGATGTAGTGTACTGTATATAAGTTTTCAGGTAGGTGTCACATCAGTTGAGTGTCTGTACATGACATGTAGATGGATGTAGTGTACTGTATATAAGTTTTCAGGTAGGTGTCACATCAGTTGAGTGTCTGTACAGGCCAGTAGATGGCGGTAGTGCACTGTGTATAAGTCTTCAGGTAGGTGTCACATCAGTTGAGTGTCTGTACAGGACATGTAGATGGATGTAGTGTACTGTGTATAAGTCTTCAGGTAGGTGTCACATCAGTTGAGTGTCTGTACAGGACATGTAGATGGATGTAGTGTACTGTGTATAAGTTTTCAGGTAGGTGTCACATCAGTTGAGTGTCTGTACAGGACATGTAGATGGGGGGGTAGCCCCTGTAGGCTCCTCAGTCAGTACACGAGTGGTTGCCGCCAGCGATGAAGTAGAAGAGTCCATGTGAGACGCGGCTTTGGAAGTCAGCATTGAGTGTGATGATCTGAGGCGTTGTCCAGGTAACAGTCGCCGTGTACGTCGGATATTCTTGAGGCTTTTCCTTGGTGTCAGGGAGATTGTGGGCGGAAGTGACACTGTACAGGACTGCTGCCAGGTCAGGGGCGGGTACAAACCGCAGGGTGTTGTGGGTCATGTAGTTTTAGAACACTCCACTAGACATATGGGCGGTGTTCATTCCATAGGCAAGTGCTGCTGCTTTCTAGCTAAACTTGCAATGTCCATGACAGGGACACAATCCGAACCCAGTAAAGATGCAAAACATCTATTGTGCTGAATATCTCTTGAAGAAAGTCAGTCACATAAACATTGAATTAAAGGTTAACAGTGTGAAAGAACTGATTAAAGCTGAACAGGGCAAACTGAGATTGCATGGTAGCGTGTATCTGAGGCCGCTAGCGGTTTCGGCGAGCTCTCCTGAGCCTCGGTGAGTTTGTGGGGCTGCCCCCCTGGTAGTGAATGTGGGTACCGGTAAGGTGTCTGGGGGCGGATGGGGACCTTCTCCTACGGTACCTGGTATCCTGCGCCTCCATGGGTTCTTCCTGAGGTGATTCTTTGCTTGTCACTGAGTGACGAAACTCTGCATACCAGTTAGGGACATCTACCAGGGGTATGCCCAGGGTTCCGCAGAAGTGTGGCAGATCCTCTGGTACTCTCAGGAGAGCCGTGCGGCCCTGGGTGGAGGCAGAAAGGCAAAACGGGAATTTCCATTTATATTGAATACCTTTTGTGCGAAGGGCGTCCAGCAGAGGCCTCAGATCACGGCGGTGCTGTAAGGTGATTCCTGAGAGGTCCTGATAGATTTGAATTGCTCTCCCATCATGGAGAATTTGAGGTCTGCTTCTTGCTTGTCTGATAATTTCTTCCTTCAGTTTGAAGTCTATTATACAGCAAATGATGTCCCTCGGGGGATCCGTCTCCCTTCCCTTGGGACGTAAGGCCCGGTGGATCCTTTCCATATCAATGGGTGTATGAGGTGGTCTATTAAGCAGACCATTGAAGATTCCAGTCACAGTGGGGGCTATTTGTTCTCCCTCGATGGCCTCTGGTAGTCCTCTGACTCTGAGATTATGGCGCCGACCTCTGTTGTCGAGGTTTTCCAGATGGCGTTGCATATCTCTCATTTGTAATGTGTGGGAGTCAATGCGATTCGCAGCTTTGCGGATAGTCACATCATGGCGTTCAGTCACTCTTTCAACTGTGAGAACTCTGTCACTGAGCGCACGGATATCGAGCCTGAGCTCTGAAATGGCGGCAGATAAGGTGTCTTTGATATCCTCTGCGATGGTGCGCAGGTCCTGCATGTTTAAGTGCGGCTGTGGTGAGAGTTCAATGACATTTCTATCCCTGTGAGGGTTTGGAGATCCTGTGTGTGGTGGTTCTGTCAGGGCTGCCTCAGAAGCCTGAGAGTGTGAGTGTCTGTGGCGGGAAGGCCCCGTGTTCCCTCTGCTGGTATGAAGCATTTCAGGAATATTATAACCCTCGTCCCCTAATTGTTCGCGGGGGGAGCGGGAGCGGGAAGCAGAAGAGTTCCGTGATGCAGTCCCCATGATTTGGAGGGATTTAGGGGCAATTTTACCTCAGATTCCAGTCAGCTTTTCCCTGTGGTGGCAGGAGCTCAGGGATTAGGCTTCCATCTTCCTGCTAGGTCAGGCCACGCCCCCCACAGCAATATTTATTGTTATTTGTAGCGGTTTCTTTGCGCATCTTTTTCTTTTTTAATATTGGTTTTAGGTTTTGGTATTTGACCTATAGAGGTGCAGCATTTAATCACGCTTTATTTAGTTATATCACTTGTGCACATATTTTTTGTATATATTGGATTGGTTAGCACAAATATCCCCTTCTTTTTTTTAATACAAACTGTAACCAGAAACATAAATTAACATGAAATAATTAACTAATCATTTACCCAGCTTAGGTGACTCCGAGGCCTGACATGCCGTCTTCTATGTCAGAAGACACAATCCACATTATCAGAAGTATAAACACAGAACTCCTTCACACAATAGCAGACCTACTTACAATAAGCACATTATGGCCGGGGGCCCAGACAAGGTGGTTTGCTGGTGACATCAACATCAGCTATGAGTCCCACACTGGCAGAGACCATCATGGCCTTTTTAACCACTTGCCTACCGCGCACTTACACCCTCTTCCTGCCCAGGCCATTTTTCAGCTTTCAGCGCTGTCGCACTTTGAATGACAATTACGTGGTCATGCTACACTGTACACAAACACATTTTTTATCATTTTCTTCACACAAATAGAGCTTTCTTTTGGTGGTATTTCATCACTGCTGGGTTTTTTATTGTTTACACAAAAAAAAGACCAAACATTTTGAAAAAAAAATGTTTTTTACTTTTTATCTGTCAGTAAACTTTGGAACAAAGTAATTTTTCGCCTTCACTGCTGTGCGCTGATGAGGAGGCACTAATATGCCGCACTTATGGGTACTGATAGGTGGCACTGATGGGCACTAATAGACGGCACTGGTGGGCATTGATGGGCGACACTGATGGGCAATGATGGGTGGCACTGATGGGCGACACTGATGGGCATTGATCGACAGCAGTGATGGGCACTGATTGCCAGCAATTACTGGTATCGCTAATGGGCTCTAATTGGTGGCTCTTGTGGGCAGTGGTGGGCACTGATTGGTGACACTGTATTGCTATATTGTAATCAGGGCCCTGATTACATTTCTAGATGTCTCCCTGCGTGGAGATGCCGCTGATCAACTCTCCTTGCCACACACTCTGTCCGTGTGAGGCGAGAACTGATTACCGGCATCTCTGTATTTAACCATGTGATCGGCGGTGTCCAATCACAGCCGATCACTTGTAAAGAGCCGCGGACGCGGCTCTTTACAGAGATCGGGGTTGCACCGTGCCCTAGCAAGGGCGCGCGTGAGCGGCCGCTCTGGGACGCTGTTATATGACATCGTCCCAGAACGAGAGTCGCACTGCCCTGCTGTCATTCGACGTTGGGCGGGCGGCAAGCAGTTAATAATGTCATTTTGTATTACATAACAGAATATATTCCTAAATGCTTGGAGCTCCCTCAAATGTCGGGGCCCATAGTCCTGTATCCGGGTCCTCCAGAGCCCATAGTCATGTATCCGGGTCCTCCAGAGCCCATAGTCATGTATCCGGGTCCTCCAGGACCCATAGTCATGTATCCGGGTCCTCCAGGGCCCATAGTCCTGTATCCGGGTCCTCCAGAGCCCATAGTCATGTATCCGGGTCCTCCAGGACCCATAGTCATGTATCCGGGTCCTCCAGGGCCCATAGTCATGTATCCGGGTCCTCCAGGACCCATAGTCATGTATCCGGGTCCTCCAGGACCCATAGTCATGTATCCGGGTCCTCCAGGGCCCATAGTCATGTATCCGGGTCCTCCAGGACCCATAGTCATGTATCCGGGTCCTCCAGGACCCATAGTCATGTATCCGGGTCCTCCAGGGCCCCATAGTCCTGTATCCGGGTCCTCCAGGGCCCATAGTCCTGTATCCGGGTCCTCCAGGGCCCATAGTCCTGTATCCGGGTCCTCCAGGGCCCATAGTCCTGTATCCGGGTCCTCCAGGGCCCATAGTCCTGTATCCGGGTCCTCCAGGGCCCATAGTCCTGTATCCGGGTCCTCCAGGGCCCATAGTCCTGTATCCGGGTCCTCCAGGGCCCATAGTCCTGTATCCGGGTCCTCCAGGGCCCATAGTCCTGTATCCGGGTCCTCCAGGGCCCATAGTCCTGTATCCGGGTCCTCCAGGGCCCATAGTCCTGTATCCGGGTCCTCCAGGGCCCATAGTCCTGTATCCGGGTCCTCCAGGGCCCATAGTCCTGTATCCGGGTCCTCCAGGGCCCATAGTCCTGTATCCGGGTCCTCCAGGGCCCATAGTCCTGTATCCGGGTCCTCCAGGGCCCATAGTCCTGTATCCGGGTCCTCCAGGGCCCATAGTCCTGTATCCGGGTCCTCCAGGGCCCATAGTCCTGTATCCGGGTCCTCCAGGGCCCATAGTCCTGTATCCGGGTCCTCCAGGGCCCATAGTCCTGTATCCGGGTCCTCCAGGGCCCATAGTCCTGTATCCGGGTCCTCCAGGGCCCATAGTCCTGTATCCGGGTCCTCCAGGGCCCATAGTCCTGTATCCGGGTCCTCCAGGGCCCATAGTCCTGTATCCGGGTCCTCCAGGGCCCATAGTCGTGTATCCGGGTCCTCCAGGGCCCATAGTCGTGTATCCGGGTCCTCCAGGGCCCATAGTCGTGTATCCGGGTCCTCCAGGGCCCATAGTCTTGTATCCGGGTCCTCCAGGGCCCATAGTCCTGTATCCGGGTCCTCCAGGGCCCATAGTCCTGTATCCGGGTCCTCCAGGGCCCATAGTCGTGTATCCGGGTCCTCCAGGGCCCATAGTCCTGTATCCGGGTCCTCCAGGGCCCATAGTCGTGTATCCGGGTCCTCCAGGGCCCATAGTTGTGTATCCGGGTCCTCCAGGGCCCATAGTCGTGTATCCGGGTCCTCCAGGGCCCATAGTCCTGTATCCGGGTCCTCCAGGGCCCATAGTCGTGTATCCGGGTCCTCCAGGGCCCATAGTCGGTAGGCAAGAGGCTAGACTTCAGTCCCCTCCAAAAGCCTCTGTCCCGGGTGAGTCTATCACACTGTACACCCCACATCACCCTGGGGCACCACCCTGTACACAGAGGACCCGTCATCACACTGGGGCAGCACCTATGAGAGAATCTGTGACTGGTTTGCAGTTATTGGAAACATTTTGGTTGTATGGTCCTAATAAGTGTATGAACTGTAATCTTGGAGCTCAAACTTCACCAGAATTATCATTTTTTTAGGCCTTGTTATACCTCAATCAGAATAAGTTTTTATGAGGGATAGTGGGAGGAGCACATCTACCTTTACACATGTGAGGTATACAGTGGTAGGCAGGCACCTCGGATGAGCGGTAGGCAGGCACCTTGGATGAGCGGTAGGCATGCACCTTGGATGAGCGGTAGGCAGGTACCTTGCATGAGTGGTAGGCATGCACCTCGGATGAGCGGTAGGCAGGCACCTCGGATGAGTGGTAGGCATGCACCTTGGATGAGTGGTAGGCATGCACCTCGGATGAGTGGTAGGCAGGCACCTCGGATGAGTGGTAGGCATGCACCTCGGATGAGCGGTAGGCAGGCACCTCGGATGAGTGGTAGGCATGCACCTTGGATGAGTGGTAGGCATGCACCTTGGATGAGCGGTAGGCAGGCACCTTGCATGAGTGGTAGACATGCACCTCGGATGAGTGGTAGGCAGGCACCTCGGATGAGTGGTAGGCAGGCACCTCGGATGAGTGGTAGGCATTCACCTCGGATGAGCGGTAGGCAGGCACCTCGGATGAGTGGTAGGCATGCACCTTGGATGAGTGGTAGGCAGGCACCTTGGATGAGCGGTAGGCAGGCACCTTGGATGAGCGGTAGGCAGGCACCTTGCATGAGCGGTAGGCAGGCACCTCGGATGAGCGGTAGGCAGGCACCTTGGATGAGCGGTAGGCAGGCACCTCGGATGAGCGGTAGGCATGCACCTTGGATGAGTGGTAGGCATGCACCTTGGATGAGTGGTAGGCAGGCACCTCGGATGAGTGGTAGGCATGCACCTCGGATGAGCGGTAGGCAGGCACCTCGGATGAGCGGTAGGCAGGCACCTCGGATGAGCGGTAGGCATGCACCTCGGATGAGCGGTAGGCAGGCACCTCGGATGAGTGGTAGGCATGCACCTTGGATGAGTGGTAGGCATGCACCTTGGATGAGTGGTAGGCATGCACCTCGGATGAGTGGTAGGCATGCACCTCGGATGAGTGGTAGGCATGCACCTTGGATGAGTGGTAGGCATGCACCTTGGATGAGTGGTAGGCATGCACCTCGGATGAGTGGTAGGCATGCACCTTGGATGAGTGGTAGGCATGCACCTTGGATGAGTGGTAGGCAGGCACCTCGGATGAGTGGTAGGCATTCACCTCGGATGAGCGGTAGGCAGGCACCTCGGATGAGTGGTAGGCATGCACCTTGGATGAGTGGTAGGCAGGCACCTTGGATGAGCGGTAGGCAGGCACCTTGGATGAGCGGTAGGCAGGCACCTTGCATGAGCGGTAGGCAGGCACCTCGGATGAGCGGTAGGCAGGCACCTTGGATGAGCGGTAGGCAGGCACCTTGGATGAGTGGTAGGCATGCACCTTGGATGAGCGGTAGGCATGCACTTTGGATGAGGGGTAGGCATGCACCTCGGATGAGCGGTAGGCAGGCACCTTGGATGAGCTGTAGGCAGGCACCTTGGATGAGCGGTAGGCATGCACCTCGGATGAGCGGTAGGCAGGCACCTTGGATGAGCGGTAGGCAGGCACCTTGGATGAGCGGTAGGCAGGCACCTTGGATGAGCGGTAGGCATGCACCTTGGATGAGCGGTAGGCATGCACCTTGGATGAGTGGTAGGCATGCACTTTGGATGAGGGGTAGGCATGCACCTCGGATGAGCGGTAGGCAGGCACCTTGGATGAGCGGTAGGCATGCACCTCGGATGAGCGGTAGGCAGGCACCTTGGATGAGCGGTAGGCAGGCACCTTGGATGAGCGGTAGGCAGGCACCTTGGATGAGCGGTAGGCATGCACCTTGGATGAGCGGTAGGCATGCACCTTGGATGAGCGGTAGGCATGCACCTTGGATGAGTGGTAGGCATGCACCTTGGATGAGCGGTAGGCATGCACCTCGGATGAGCGGGTACCATTGCTTTTTTAGCCTTCCTCCGAGATGTTTTATTCCCCTCATTCTCACTCTCCACCATGGATCTTACTCTTACATCCCGAAGGGGTAAGGTCAGGGCGCCAGTCAAGTTTCTCCACCCCAAACTCGCTCATCCATGTCTTTATAGACCTTGCTTTGTGCACTGGTGGGCAGTCATGTTGGAACAGGAAGGGGCCGCCCCCCAAACTCCTCCCACAAAGTTGGGAGCATGAAATTGTCCAAAATGTCTTGGTATGCTGACTCCTTAAGAGTTCCCTTCACTGGAAATAACAAGCCCAACAACTGAAAAACAACCCCCACCATAATCCCCCCTCCCCTCCACACCATAATTCCCCCTCCCCTCCCCCCACATCATAATCCCCCCTCCCCCCACACCATAATCCCTCCATACACCATAATTCCCCCTCCCCCATACCATAATCCCCCTTCCACCAAATGATTTGGACCAGAGCACAAAGCAAGGACATGGATGAGCGAGTTTGGGGTGGAGTAACTTGACTGGCCTGCACAGAGTCCTGATGTCAACCCTTTGGGATGAATTAGAGAGGAGACTGCGAGCCAGGACTTCTCGTCCAACATCAGCGCCTGACCTCACAAATGCTCTTCTGGAAGAATGGTCAAACATTCCCATAGACACCCTCCTAAACCTTGTGGACGGCCTTCCCAGAAGAGGTGAAGCTGTTATAGCTGCAAAGGGCGGAGCCAACTCAATATTGAACCCTACGGACTAAGACTGGGAGGTCATTAAAGGTCATGTGTGTGTAAAGGCAGGCGTCCCAATACTTTTGGGAATATAGTGTATACAGTACATACACTAGACAGGAATAATCACTGATAGAGCTATATAGTGCATGCTGTGAGATTTCCGGCTTTATGGATTGTAGAATTTCGGAGGTTCTATTAGACAAAATTGATCAGCTCACCGGTCCATGACGCCTCCGGAATCTCCACTCCTTCCACGATTCGGAGCCAACGAGTCCAGTTCATCAAAAAATGTAATACACGGGGCAGCAGTCCGAGCGCGGGAAAATACTGAAACCACAGAACCAGGAGGATGGTTAGGTGATCGTATTGGGGGAGGGATGGGAAAGAGGGGGGGGAGAGAAGAGTGAGGGGGGGGGGGGAGAGAGAGAGAGAGGGGAGGAGAGAGAGAGACGGGGAGAGAGGGGGGAGAGGGGGAGAGAGAGAGAGAGGGGAGGAGAGAGAGAGACGGGGAGAGAGACAGAGAGACAGAGAGAGAGGGGGGAGAGGGGGAGAGAGAGAGGGAGAGAGAGAGGGAGAGACAGAACGAGAGAGAGAGAGAGAGAGAGAGAGAGAGAGAGAGAGAGGGAGGGAGAGAGAGAGACAGAGAGAGAGGGAGGGAGAGAGAGAGATAGGAGAGAGAGAGATAGGAGAGAGAGAGAGAGAGAGAGAGAGAGAGAGAGAGAGAGAGGGAGGGAGAGAGAGAGATAGGAGAGAGAGAGTAGGAGAGAGAGAGAGAGAGAGAGAGAGAGAGAGAGAGGGGAGAGAGACA